>JAHWXV010023537.1:0-21065 GCA_024586415.1 Phrixothrix hirtus
GATTTGGTGCCCCTTTTATACTGCTTGGCAGGAGAAAGTGGCGTAATGCTGGACTGCCATTGGTATTCACGGAATACCAATGGAAATCGTTGTTTAGAATAGCAGCATGTTTTGCATATGCAATATTCCTCCCCGCTTAAGACCATTCGCCGGTTTCAGTTGCTCATCCCTTGGGGCATGATGACGCAGGATGCGACTTGCGAGTCTCTGGGGTCGTCTTTCTCTTCTTCTTCTTTTTCTTCTTCTTCTGGCTGTCTTCTCTCCGCTAGAAGGATGCGTATGTCGTTGGAGTGAACCTTGGCTGGATCACCGTTGGGACGCTGGATCCAATACACATTTGGTCCTGATTCCTCGCTGACCGTTCTGGGGCCTTCCCATCTTGGTGCGAAGGGTCCGTGTGGTTGGAACACCCTCTCTTTTTACCTGATCTCCAGACATGAAACGTTCTGGAGGCGGTTCCAGAATCGCAGTACCTTGACCTATATCGATGCTGGTTTCGGTGTGCTACTTGTATCCGGTCTTCCAGGTTCTGTATTCACGGTCTGTTGTCCGCCGTGCCTTCTCTAACATTCCACTACCCTGGCCTTGAGATTTCGTAGCCTAGAAGAGCCTGGCTCGGTGTTAGTCCGGTGGCTGCGTTGGCGCTCCCTATCAGATTGTGTAATACTTCTTGGAGTGACCGATCGCAATCTGGTGCCTGTGGGTCGTTTTCCAGACGAAGGCGGATTATACTTTTTATCTCTTGGTTCCTCCTCTCCACTGGGTTCGCTTGTGGATGAAATATGGGGGTAGTCCAATGTAGGCATCCCCATTTTCTCATTCCGCCGGCCCATGCAATGGAAATGAATTGGGATCCATCCTCGGAGATTGTGTCCATTGGTTATCCAAATCTCTGGAAAACTTGATTTTCTAGTGGTTCGAGGATGTCATTGGTCTCTGTTTGTTCCACCGGGAAAGACTCAGTCCATCTACTAAATAGGTCGGTGACCACCCGAATGAACGTATGTCCTCGGGCTGTGGTTGAATATGGGCCCATGAGGTCTACCGATACTACCTCCCACGGCTTTGTTGGATGATGTGGTCGGAGTGGGGCTGCTTCGTGTCTCAATTTCGACTTGACGGCTGTGCAAATTCTGTATGATCTTACATAGTTTTGCACGTTCTGTATTTGGTTGGGCCAGTAGTAATGTCTCCTGTTCGTTTCTTCTGCTTTTGGGTGGCCTGCTCCTGGGATATCGTGGTAATTATGCAGTTGGACATTGAGTGGCACTAGGATGCGGTTTCCTTATTCTGCTTTTTTCCACACGCATCCATCTTCCACGTGGTATTCTGCGAGAATTTGGTAATGCCTTGGTGTGGTCGGACCGTTTTGGTCTATCTCTTCCCATATTCTGGTGAGATTTTGAGCATGTGGGTGGTTCTTCTTCTGTTCCAGCTTTACTGTTGAGGCCAATTCAGCCATGTCAATGTTGGATATTTCCGGCATGATTGCCCTATCCATGTCTGTGATTCTTTCACTTGCTTCTGCGCCTGTCGGGTAACGTGATAGGTGGTCTGCAGTTCGTTGGAACTTCCTGAGGAGTGTTGCACCTGGAAGTTGAATTCCTGAAGGAAGATCGCCCATATGGTAAGTTTTGACTGTGTATTCTTCATTCTGTCTAACCAGGTGAGGGCGCTGCTATCGGTGCTTAAGGTGAAAGGCCGATCTTCTAGGTACGGACTGTACTTCTTTATCGCCCATATCACTGCCAAACATTCCAGTTCCTTTACATGGTAATTGATTTGGGCTTGGGAAGGTTTCGCGCTCGCGCAGCTGATGATGCGTCTTTCGCCTTCTTCCGTCTGCTATAGTACGGCCGCTAGTCCCTGTCCGCTGGTGTCTGTTTGCAGCGTATAGGGCTTGTTTGGGTCAGGCCTGCTCAATTTTAGTTGCTTTGTCAACTCCTTTATACTGTGGAAGGTTTTTTCCGCTTGAGGGGTCCACTCGAATTTGTTGTTGCCTTTCAAAACACCGTTGATTGGTGCTAGTATCTCTGCGCACCGTGGTAAGTATTCTCGCAGCCAGTTGCACAGGCCCAGAAAACTTCGTGTTTGTTTCCTGTTTGCTGGTGTTTCCGCCGCTTTAAGTGCTTCTACTTGATCTTCCTGAGGCTTGTTGCCCTCCGATAAGATTTGGTGTCCCAAGTACGTAATTTTTGATTTACCGAATTGGCACTTATCCATTCCTATGTGGAGGTAGTTCTGGGTCAGCCTTTCGAAGACCAGTCGTAGGTGCTCTAGGTGGTACTTCCAATTACTGAAGTAGAAGACGATGTAGCCGAGGTACACCAGGGCGATCTTGTGGAGGTAGCCTGGGAGGACATCTTGAGTCATCATCATCTTAAGCCCAAAGGACATGACCTTAAACTGATAGCATGCCCCATCTGTTGCGCTAAATGCTGTCGGTTTCTTCGCGTTTTCTTCCATAGGGCCTTGCCAGTATCCCGATTTTAAGTCTAGGGATGAGAACACTTTTACCGTTCCTCGGTCCTTGAGGGTGTCCTGTATAATAGGTAACGTCGTGTTTTGGTCCTTCGTCATAGAATTTAGACGCCTATAGTCTACGCAGAATCGAGTGTGGCCGAGAACTACCCTAGAACAGTAGTTGGAGGTGCCTAGCTCGATGATTCCACCCGCTAGCATGGCCTGCATCTCTTTTTTGAGGGTTTGTTTGTTACCTGGTGAGTCTCTTCCTAGAGCCAGTTTAAAGGGGAGGCATCGTTGGACAGCTGTATGTTGTGTTTTGTTGTTGTAGTTGCCGATGGTCTCCCTTTTTGATTCATCAGGTGCCAGAAATCTTCCAGAAATTACTTAAAAGGATCTTCGAATTCCTTAGGGAAGTCGTGCTTCACTTCCTCGATTACCTTTTGGTCCTGTTCTTTTTCCCGAAGTGGATACACAGGCGCCCGTAATCCATGACCGCGTGCTAAATTATCAGCCACTGGTGACCTAGTATTACCGGAGCACTTAAGGAGGGTGTCACATAGAATGTGTCTTCGAGCGACGTGTTTCTCACTGTGAAAGGCAATTTTGCTCTTCCCAGTATCTGCATTTGCTGCTGTGGATTAGCGAGCTTTGGCTTTGCGGGTTCCGCTATGTATTTGCTTGTGTGGTTTGCTAGATCAGGTTGTGCGTTGCACCTGTGTCCAGTAGTGCGTCAATCCACTTCCCGTTCACCTTGATCTGGATTTTTGGGAGCTGATTGATGCGGAAGGCTTGGTTTACTGCTCTGCTAGCCTAGACGTTTGGACTTCGACGGTCTTGGCCACCTGGGCGTTTCCCGGCAGTTTGCTCCTGTTACCCTTGGTTGGACAGACCCGACGGTAATGTTCCACTGGGCAGTAACTGCAATGAGGGAGTCCTGCTTTCTTGGGTGCCCCGGCAGTTTTGTATCTCGTTCAATTTTTTCTGCGGCGTCTATGAACCTTACAAGCGATTTGAAGTTCCTCTCCCTCAGATAAACTCGGATGTGACCGTGAAGCATATTTACCATGGTTGATATGTCTTCCAGTAGGTTTATCTTCAAGCGCTTCGCCTGATTGATCTTTTTTCTTAAGAAGTTTCGCACTTATTCCCTATCCTGTTGATAGTTTCCGTAGTATTGTGCTCGAATCTTCGTTAAGGTTTCCATACTACCGAACGTGTCGAGGAATGACTGTTTGAATTCCTCGTAGTCCACAAGTTAGTCCTCTCTTCCTTCCCACCATTTCCGGTCACCTTTTGTTAGGAATTTCTTCAGTTTTCCCAGTTTTGCGTCATCTGGGATGTTTGGAAGGGCTTCCTTTACCTTTGTTGTCAAGGCTTCTGGATCCTTCAATGGGTCTCCGGAAAACTTGGCTATTTCCGGTTTCATTTTGTTAGAGTCCCTGGAGTAATTATTCCATCGGACTTTGGTTGATGTTTTGGGCGCCACTGAGTTTTGTTTCAGTCTCAGAACTGACGGATGCTTCCATTTCTGTTTCCCGACTCTCGGATCTTGTCTTCATGTTTGGTCGTGTGTTTCCTTCTTCTATAGATACCCACTAAGTTGGGCGCCAATTGTTACATGGGGGTTACCCCTTGAACTACTCACGGATGCTATGCAGCCACGTCCCCTCTGTCTCGTTCTTTTAGGTCGCTGGATGTAATGAAGGCTACTGCCATCTAGTTCTTTATAAGAGGGTAGCTGGGCAGTAGTTTTGCGCGCACTCGTCAATGTTTTATTCTTACGCTAACTAACACGACACTAAGCTCTAGTGTCTAGTGCAAATAACAAGGAATTACAACTATGAGTTTGAGTTTACTAGCACGATACTAAGCTCTAGTGTCTAGCGGGGAATAGACTAACTAAACCTATACTAAAGCTGATTCTAAGTTAACTGGCACGATAACTAGGATCAAGTGTTTAATGTGGAATTAACTAACTAATGTATGATTCTAAGTTAACTGGAACGATAACTAGGATCAAGTGTTTAGTGTTTGTTACGAAAATGTTTAAAACGGCGTCAATGGTTAATAATAAAATATCCGCGTACTTACTGCATCGGGGCGCCTAGCGTTGGGATGCTGGTGGCGGCGGTAGGTTGTTCACGGCGGGCGCGGCATAGGTCTACTGGTCGGCTGGAAGTCTCAGTAGGCTGGTGGCGCAAGACGGCTGTCGGCTGTTGAGACGGCGCTGTCGTCTGAGCGGCTGATAGTCTGTAGCGGGCTGGCGGAACCTGACGGTGGCCAACGGGAAGCTCCTCGGCGAATCGGTGTTCGGGAGCACCCAATAGCGCCGAATCCTTGTATGGCATGCCAACTTCCTTATTTACGGTGAGGAGAATGATCTTTTCATATAGTTCGTGACACTTCTCGGTTACCTCCTCATACTTCGTTCACAATTTCTTTGTAAAATATTTCATTTCTTCCTGTAACTTAATTTCTTCTTTTAACGCACTTCCACTTTATTAGGTTTCTTCCCTTAATTTAGTCTGATCTTATTTGAGCTGCTGTTGTAACGCACTTTGACTTGATTTAATTTTAACTTGCAGTTTATTTTTATTTACATTAAGTGTTTCCATTTATTCTTATAATTTACTTTGATCTACACCAATCGATACAATTCCCTCTCCTGATTTGTTTGTAACTTCTTCTTCTTCCAATTTAGTTTGATTAAATTTCATTTCTCCTTGTTTTGAGTATATTATGTTTGGCATCTTTTGCAACATTTCATTCAGTGACTCCATATGTTTTCTGTAGTTCTTGTTATTGGGGCATAAAAAGTAATGAACACTAACTTTTAACTATTAATTCTTCGTGAATTCACATTTTGAATTTCAAATCGACGTTAACGAAACTAGTTAATTGTATAAAAGTATTTATTTATATCTAATAAATTAAAATCATATATTTAGACGTATTCAACATAACTATATACTTTAAAGTGGACTAATAATAAACACATATCTTTCTATTTATTTATAACAGCTTTTAACATGGCAAGAATTTTTGGAAAACTAAAACTAAAGTAACTTAAACTGCTATCTCTATGGAAAGAAGGTATTCTAGAACATGTAAGTGAAATCAAGAATAAAATTAGGTATAATACCATGTAATAAATTCCAATGCCTTGGCTCATTGCTGCGACCTTGGATTTATTTAGATATAAGTTATTGTAATGAGTCATTCGTGATTACATCTTTGATATTAGTTCGATGAAAGCTTCTGGAATGTTCTATGGAACGTTCTGTAGTCTTCTAAAAAATTATTACTACTTCTAATTTTGTGACAATATCATAAGTTAAAAATTAAATGAAACTATTCTGCCCATTAACTAAAAATTGCAATAATTTTAAGAAGATTAGGCACTTATGGTACTTTAGACTAGGTAATTCAACCTTCGCCACTATTCGATTTAAGCTGTTCGGAAATAAAATGTTTTAAATTAATTTAATGTCCCTTTTAAATGTCAAATGATGTTTTTCTGCATACTATGGTATCCCTTGCAACACAAAATTTGTTATATCAATCAAACATTGTAATTTTAAGCAAATAGCTACTTTAAATTACTGCGCACTCTGTCTATTTTGAATACTGGCGATTCCAGATGAATCCAAACATTATTGCATATTTGAAATAAATCTGCATTTTACTTCAAGATACTATACAAAACACATTTTTTTAGAAAGAAATGGTTTAGCAGTCTAAAGCAAAAAACAAAGAGGATTTGGATTTTCAAATATACATTACTTGAAATATTTAATATTCATTGTGACAATAATCTTCTAACCCTTCCACCAAACACATCCGAAATTCATGGATAGGTACAAAAACAACAGTGTAAATAGCAACGATTTGTGTTAATTGACTTTGAATTATATGTTCTCAATGTTCAAGATATAAATGTATTCAAGTTCTGCAGGTTGCTACTAATGTAAACGGAAGCTAAATACACAGTTTTGACAAAATTCGTTCAGCTTGATCAGGCGTTCAACGTAAGGTGTTCAACATTACAGGTTTCGCTGTATTGTTGTTTGCCATTTTTTAATTTCCAATTCAACCTTATGTGAGACATAGTTATTAATAATTAATGAAAACAAAACATGCTAATTAAATTGGAATTAACTAAACTATTCATCAAGCCGCCCAACTCAACCATAGTGGCCATTAGATCCATTCATTCGATTAATAGAAAACCGGTATTATTGCAACATTAAACAACATTTCAAATAAATGTTTTGCATTAATTAATTAAAACAAACCCCTGCTTTAGAATCCTGATTTATGGAAGGAAAATATTTCTAAACTACTTCTACTGGAAAACATCATATAAAATCTCATTCCAAAGAACTTCAATAAAATTGGTTTATCCCCTCGACGCCATTTTAATTAATATCAACCTTTACCGAACTCATTCGGTAACATTTCTGCACTTGAGATACAAACAATATTATAGTATGTAAAGCAATACAGGCAATAGAGTACGCTATTTTAACTTACTTAATACTTTAGTATGGCATCCAGGTGTATTTAATCTTAATTTTAAATACATTTTTACATAAATTAGGCTATTTTAAAGATTGGTATTTAATAAACCAGTTTCTACTATCACATTTAGAAGAAGTGCAATAAGGCGCTTCTTCAGTGCGAAAAGTATTGGATCATAACTTTCCGGTGTGTTCCAGCTAGAATCAATTTTCGTTCTTGTAGTGGTATTTCAGTGCATTGATCGTCTCTTACAACATTCCAACAATTAACTCGGCGATTTCTTCTATTTAACAAGAAATTTGAGATTATCATGGGGTTCGATTTTAGTAATAGTAATTTTGACATCGCTATTACTTGTACATAGTTGTACCTTCATTAGGTGCAGTTACAACTTAGAAAGTATATGTACAAGAGTTAGACTGGGCAGATTCTGATATACTGAACGATCCAAGCCTGTAGAGGTGGTCATAGTCACGATGTGCGCAACAGTTGGACTATGCAGATTGCTGTTGTCATTTCGTTTCTATAACTTCTAACTTATCGTAGCAACTTGAGTAAATATTTTTTTTTGAGTAAAATAGAGTTCGTCGGCTAATTCGATAGATTATAATTTGGAAGCTTTGAATGTACAATATCTGCTTCAGTTTAACAGCGCAAATGTAAGACTCTTCAGGCTTCCTTCAGGTCTTCTGAAAATGTGGATGTAAATATCTATTTCAATTTATCTACATCATTAAATTGTCTCAGTAAACTCTGTAAGAGATATTCCCTTGCATTAACTACATGCAACTATAAGTATATCACCTACATGGTTCTAATCCTGTTATTTCTGCCACACCTCTTGTCTCACTACAATATTTTAAAATAGAATCCCATAATTAATTGAAATCCATAACTTGAATGGGAAACGAAACTATATCCAACAAAATTAATAAAATGAAACGTAGTTTTCCCAAAATTCTGTATTATTGAGTCCTATATATGTTTCGGTCTTTAATGTTTAGAGCATCATCAGCAAAATCAAATAAAATTATTAATAAAAATCGTTATTGATATTAGCTTCGTTATTTCTTAGGAGACTAATATGTTGTATTATTAATTTGAACAACGATTTTTATTAATAATTTTATTTAATTTCGCTGATGATGGTCTAAACATTAAAGACCAAAATATATGTAAGACTCAATAATAAAGATTTCTGGGAAAACTATGTTTCATTTTATTAATTTTGCTGGAGAGGATCCCATAAATTAGATATTTTTTATTTGAAGTAAGAACATCTTGATGTATTTCTTTCAATGGACTATTAGTTTAAATTGATAAACTTAAAAGATTACCATTATTTAGAATTTATAACTAATCATTATTCAACGCGTAAGTATACACTTACTTCTAACATTGGTTGTACAAAGCACAACTTGTCTTTCCACGTACACAAGAATTTTTGAACCATAATGTCAAATGTGGGACTAACTAAACAATTTAGGATGCATCTACGAGATGAGTTCAAAATTCAGGGAAAATTCAAGAGATCGTGCAACCACAATAAAGTCAATATTTCTTTGTTAATACATATTCCTGCAGATTATGTCTTATTAATTTGCGACAACATCTGCCGATTAGTTCGACAACCATTTAAGGTAAACGATTTGTATTAGTTTAGTAGGGATTTTCACGCGCTTATTTAACATTACATTCTACATTGAAAAAACAATAACAGATACATAACAAAACCCTGAAAGACATTATCCGCACTCAGTTCCATCAACTACAATGTTTCAGAAGTGTTATAATGGTTTTAGTTCTTGTTGTATGAATGAGTGTTCGCGATTCTGAGTGGTATAGCAGTCTAAGAGATGTCCATACACACCGAAAATGGTTACAAAGGTGGGTGAGATGGTCCACGTTTTATACTTGTCGATCGGCAAAGTTGTTTCAGTTTTACATCATTTGGATATGGAAAAGCTTTGTGCGGATAAGTGCCACGTTTGTTAACAATGAATCAACAACATAACTATTCAACAACTTTACAATAATTTTTGAAACCATTTAAGCGTAATACATCAGAATAGTCGCAGCAATGAATTTCTGGTGATGAGACTTGGATCTACCACTACACTGTGGAAATCAAAAATTAATCGAAACTAGGGGTAGAAGCTAGTTCAAGTGCAGCTAAAAAAGCAAAAGTGGTGCCGTCCGTCGGAAATCTCATGGGAACTGTTTTTTGAATTAGATACTGAATACTTTACATTGACTGACTTAAAAAAGGTAGAACAATTACAACCGAGTATTACGCATCATTATTGGATCAATAATAGAAGAAAAAATCAAGGAATATCGATCATATTTGACAGAGAACGGTTTTGTTTCATCACGATTACGCACCAGCACGTTCTTTGGCTCTCACAACTGCACAAATACATGAATTGTATTTCAAAATGCTTCCATATACCCCATGTTCACCGGATTCAACGTATACTGAGTATTTCTTATTCACAAGCATGAAAGGTTGGCTTTCTGGTAAGGAACTTCTATCACGTAAGAAAGTGCACTCCTAAGTAGACTCATATTTTGCAAAGTGTGATAAATGTCTTCAAATCTTAAATTATGTTAGACTTTTTGGATATTATATCGCTTTTACACCGAAAAAATAGCTACCTGTTTAATTTTCACCTGACTTGTTGAATTACACTCGTATATATTTCTAAACTATGCATTTTATAGTAATTCGGAAAACTTGGGAAAAGACCATCCATTCAAGCTGTAATTTCATATGATCGTCACGGGAACATGCAAATGACTCACAAGACACGGAATTGATGATTTTAGTACAATATTAATTTTAAAAAAAAATCTGGCGTGAAATAGCACGCGACTTTCTCTTATGCACATAGATATTCCAATAGTGTCCACAAATGATTAGCTTATTGTCTACGTTTATTTTGGAAACGATAATTGCAACGGTTACTAATGCAAGTTACTGGACAGGCGAAAGGTTGCTTAACTGAAGAAGTTTTCTCTGATAAATTGCTTCAACGCATTTTTCAGAGAAACTGTTAAGTTGACGTAAAGGGACATTACATACATAATAACAATAACACATTTAAAAATAAAAGTTATAGCTGTTTTCGAGAAAATTTCAAAAAAACTAAAAAATCATCATTCGAAGATAGAAAACTCAAATATACAATTTCGTTCATATACCATATTTAGTTTTTGAGATATGTTGTTCGCAATTAATACACTAAGTATTTCCGGTTACTCGAGTTTCGACAATTTACTAGAGATACAGCTTAATTCGTGTAAAACGGAATGAAGTAACCAAGAAATTTACCAAGTTTTAAAAATCGTTATAGCCGATTTCAAGAAAATCGCGAAAAACGTTAATTGGGAAAATATCTGAAAATGACAGAAATAAAGTGGAACTTCTGGTTATTCGATTTTAACAAAATTCTTCATTTGGCATACTAATGTAGTTACGGCCACAAATGTAAATTTTGATTCAACTAGGAGTTTTAATTTCATAGATATTTTATTTTACGTTAACGATGCAGGTACTTCCGGTTACTCAATTTACGGAAAACTTTCTGAGAAACGGTTAAACTTTATAAAAGGTCATTGAATGTGTAAGAAATACAATAAGTTTTAAAACCATCGTTACAGCCGATTTTGAGAAAATTGCGAAAAACTGAAAATTCGGAAATATCTAGAAATATCAGAAATAAAGTTGTACTTTCGGTTATTTGATTATAACAAAATTCTTGATTTAGCATACAAAGTTAGTTAGGATCTTATATACAAATTTTTATTTATTTAGAAGTATCAGTTTCATGTTTATTTTAGTCACAGTTAATGGTAGGGCTACTTCCGGTTACTCGTTTCACGCACATTTTTTTGAGTAAACGTTTTAATTATGTTAAAGGTCATTAAATATATAAGAAATATAATAAATTTTAAAAAATCGTTCGGGCCAATTTCGAGAAAATTGCGAAAAACTAAAAAATGACAAAAGTAAAGTGGCACTTCTGGTTATTGGATTTTAGTGAAATTGTTGCAATCGTGTGCGATGGTGGATACAAACTCAAATATAGAATTTCGTTTTCAAGATATTTTGTTCACGCACATACGCACGCACGCATACCTGCACGCACGCATGCACGCACCCCTGTACGCACGCACGCACGCACCCACGCAAGCGCGCATGTATGAAAGCACGCACGCATGCATGGATGACCGCGCGGGCATGAGCGCCCGCTCGCACGCACGCATGTACCCACGCACGCACGCACGGAAGCAGGAGCGCACGATCGCATCCACGCACGCACGCACGCAAGCACGCACACATACAAGCACTCACGTATACACGCGCACACGCACACATCCACTCTCGTGCATACGCAAACACATACACACACACACACCCGCACACCCACGCACACACTGTCACAAGACGAAATCGAAATAACGCATGTGGCAGAACCACCAGTTTTTAGCCACGGCTGGCAAAGCTTCAGTAGTGCGAGGTCTGGTTCTTGAGTACTGCGAGGTTAAACACCGTCGGGATAATAAGTCTAAATCGGTAAATGTAGGTGTCACTGTTTTCAAGACACTCTTCAAGCAGCAGGTGTTCGGACAACACCCTGTATGTCACGATATCAAAGATCTTACCTTCAAGCGTAACACAGACCCTAACCTTTACTACAGAACCTGGATTAAAACTGAAAGAAATGTTCTAATGCTCAAGATGCTCATTTACTTATGATCTCATTGTATATGACTATCAAAGAAATAATGCTAATTGAAGATTCAGTTATTAGTTACGTTATTTGCATATTGGAAAGCGTATTGGGTCTTAAATAAAAATTAGTGCGGGCTGGTTTCACAACTGACCACTCTGTATAACATTGACTTAATTAATTGAACTTTAGATTTTCGAGTAAGTTTTATATTTACATAGGTAATAGTGTTTTATTACTATCATTTCAGACTATGTTTAAATGACTATTTACTTTTAGCACGCGCACTGTATTTTGTTATGGAACTTTAAGATTTTTGTTAGTGAAAATATAACA
Source organism: Phrixothrix hirtus (assembly GCA_024586415.1). Classification (NCBI taxonomy): domain Eukaryota; kingdom Metazoa; phylum Arthropoda; class Insecta; order Coleoptera; family Phengodidae; genus Phrixothrix; species Phrixothrix hirtus. Next base: position 12,060 of record JAHWXV010023537.1, read on the forward strand.
CAAATTTAAGCACAAGAACACCTTTATATAACTTCGTTTGCATTAACAATTGCGAAATTCAGCAAGTCTAGGCGCAGAACAATTAATCTAGAATATCCGGCTGATTGTTAGAGTTGGAATCATTTACTAAAGAAGACAAGTAGTAAAGAAGCTCTAGATTTCCTGTAACATTTAATCTGGCACTACACATACAATCTATATTTGAAATGTTACAAGAAATAATACAAATTATAACATATTTTTATAAAATTTACAATAAATCGGATGACCTTAATATATACACAAACAAATAAATTAATAAACAGCAATGTCTTTTATCAGAAGGTCATAATTCATTGTTCTCGGTTTATTTTCGAATCAAATGGTGGCAAAATAGATTATTTGATTACGCTATGTAAATTGTGAATTAAACGATATTGTCGCTTTAACTAGATTACTGCTTTCAAGAAAATCAAATAATTCGGGTCCCTTTCCTTAGTAGAATTTTGACAAAAATTTGAGGAACGCACTTACCATTGCGGTAAATCTAACGTTTTCGAATCTCGAGCAGCCGCCCTGTGTTTTAATTACATTGAAAACCCTTCAAGTATACTAATGCGAAATGGTAACTGCCTAACGCTTGCGAATTTGAATCCCAATTTAATTTGGAGACTCCGCCTCCGGCACCAATACCAAGGGGATGATTTATATAGACAAATACAGTTCAAATTAAAAATTAGGAACACACAGCACTCCTCGTAATTCGTAAATTCTCTCCGCGAACTAGGTCGCTTGAAAACTGTTTACTAACTCCCTACTGACTAAATAACGCCTTCCACACCGTTTTGAACTTGCATCACTTTCAATGTTTTCGAAGGCGTCATATCCCTAGCCACGCGTCGTCATTATATCGTTGTACAATTAATTTTTGAATGGTATTCTTGCATAAATATATAAGTTACTTGTTTGATATACTACATATATGGTTTTCGCGTAATTATGCAGCTACTAGGGTCACCTTCGTACGTGTTATTCTAAGGATTTACTATATAACCAGCTGCATGAGACATCATTGTCTATTGGAATGCAAAATAATCCACTTCCTTTAATATAACCTGTTTTTAATATTTAACTTTGCAAGTAACAATTTTATATTTATAATACGAGGTGAATCTAAGTAGTTTTTAATTTTTACTTCTAAATCACTTAAACAAATGATTTATTTATAAATTTAAAAGGAATTCTACTTTATTTCAATTTACTTAATGCATCAATATTATTTAAATGTGCCTAGAACGCAGCAAGGGTTGACAACACGCGCGCGCACACACACTCACACACACACACACACACACAAACACAAAAATACACACACACACACACACACACATACAACACACACACGCACAAACACACACAAACACACACAAACACACACAAACACAAACACACACACACACACACACACACACACACACACATACAACACACACACACACACACAATAATTTTTAAAAGCATGATTTTCGGACTAAGGGGAACCGAAAACGTGTATTTCCACTAAAATTTTGACATCGAAAATTTTGTACCAGAATAATACTTTCTCTATACTATATTTCATATAGGTAAGAGAAACTAATAAGCTTATGATTTGGTAGGAGATATAATTTCAGTCACTGAACATCATACGCGGGAGAAGTTCAGATATTTAAGAATTTTAAAAATTAAATGCCTTAGCTTTTTCAGTTGACAGTTAAAATTGATCTAGAAGAATTTTACTATATGATATAAATTGGCGCCGCTTTTTAACAAGACATTTTTGTAATAATGTTAAAGTAGAAGTTTCTATCCAAGTTGTCCTTATAAAAATGTACTTATTCAAACCAATCTGAAATTCGCAACAGCCTTTATCATGAAATAGATGCTTATCTAATTTGCGACATTCTGGCCTTTTATGTTTAGAAGCATTTAAATTCTAAAACAGATGCCATCTACACAAAATGGGCTAGATAAGTTTAAAATTTACATTACAATGAAGTCAATTTATTTCCTGGAGTGTACTGTTTGCATACCTCATTGGAAAAGTTCTTAAAATATTTTAAGGTTATCACTCATGTAATTAAAACCTTTATGGAAAATTCCAATTATACATATATTCTTAGCTAAACGTATATGTCAAGTAAAGCGTAATCAATATAAATAGAAGTGTTTCTCTAAATTGAAGCTTAATGGCAATGTGTGCTAATGTTGCTACACCCATACCTGAATAACGGAAAGCTTTACTAAAATTGATTAACAAAACCTCTGGCTATGTTCTTTAGTATTTAGCTTAATAGATTAACTCTATTAACTAGTTTGAAATTTCGAAATTTCAGTAACTGAAAAAATAGAAAAACCGATTTTGAACGAATTTGTTGTGAAATTTAATCCTTAAATCGGTAGGGCGTGCCTACTTTAACTAAAATTGTAAGTCATTATTTAGCGTGTGCACATGCACACTGTATTTTTCGTATGCTGTGATTCTTTTACTGTTGCATCTTAGATTTAATATCAATAAACTACCACAGTAGAGAATATTTTTTAATAATTATTTATGCGTACGTATCTATTCCTGATTTCAACCCCATCGATCGTGTAGGTTAACCTTCTATTTTACCAAAATGTATTTAACCTTCTAAATAAATTAACGCAAATTTGCGTAGAATTCACTACGCAAAATAATTTCGCAACTATTTCTTCCTGTTCCGGCGGTTTTGCTTACATGCATTTCGGAATGCAAAAAGCTACGAATAAATTAGTATACCTTGTATACATTAATTGTACAGTTTTTATATAACGTACTTCATCCTTTCAAGAACAACAGCAGTTAGCGTGTTACATAAATTATTTGATTATATTTTTGGAACACTTTTGTTAATTAATGCACCTAAGAGTAGATTTTAAATACGGGCAGTGGATGATAATCTTCAAAATAAATTTGTAATATTTATAACTAGATTAGAAATTAAATCGCTTCGCCTATCAAATATGGTTAATATCAATATTTCTAGAGTCAATTTATCTCTCCACTGCCACTTTATATTCGTTCGCAAAATAATTTCTCTACATGGCTCTCAATAAGGAGCACCTTAGAGAAACTTTTAAGTGGCCGCCTAAGTTTTTGTCGCTGTTGCCAGAGTCCCTCTAAAATCACTTACAAGAGTTAAGTTATTTGGAAAAGAATTTTTTAAAGTTAATACGATAGCTAACCGTTTAAGATAAAAGTTGGAATAATATAAACACTTAATCTGTTGGGATTGTAATAAGATGCTAATAGTTTATTTTAAATCATTTTAAAAATACTATCTACTGAAACCAAATTTTTGAAAATAATGCAAAGTTATTTTTACACCTCCAATACAATGGCACACATGTATGATGTATTCTAAGATAAAGAATGAATTATTTTCTAAAAATTTTGGGAACGGCATTAGTTGCCTATTGGCACTTTTGTGCAATTTTCTTTAATTATATTTAATTCGTTCTTTATTTTGTGAGTGAACTGGATTTGTTTTAGGTAACCAACGTGATTTAAGCCTTTATTATGAATGATACCTAATGGTCAAGACTCTTCTTTCAGTTCACTATATTTACTATACTGTTATAACCTTTACCTACAGGAAAATTTAAAATTGTGCATTAATATTTATTTAAATCTTGTATGTTTCCATCAATAAAGACATTTAAATCGAATAATTAGTAAAAGTTCACAATTTATATAAATTTATTTGTAAAATATAAAAATCAAATAATATTCAATTACAAATTTTATATGCATCTAAAATAAATTTTACAAATGTTTACTCAAGATACAATGACCTCTCCCACAGTAGCTTCCTTGAATACTTGTCTGCTAAATATAAACATAAAATTGAACAACGTTACTTTTAAGGCAGGTACTCCGGGTCGTAAACTTTAACTTACTTAAGAATAAAAGTTTACCTTAAATGTTTGATAATTTTACTTTACTGATACCATGAATTTATTAAGGTAATTTTAAACTTCACTTACTTTAAACTGCTTAAATATTCTCTCTGATTTGATACCGTGATTTCAACGGTTTCCTTGCCTTTCCGTTTCAGATTTTTCGAATGGCTCCAAGCTTCGAGGTGCGATACACATAGGCTTTCGTTTTCTTGCAGGTTTCAAGTCGTCCAGGGCGTTTTCTGTAACGGTCCTCTTAGATCATAAGCTTGTCGGTACTGTATGCGAATTTTTCCTGCCTCCGAGTCTATTTAGTTTTGTGTATCTGTAACTTGGTTAAAAAACTCCTAGAATTTTAATTAAATTTTATATATTACGTTCGCATTTTGTAAAACCTTTGAAGTGGATGGCAATACTGCAAATTTAGTATTTTTATACTTTAGGCATGTGCCTAAATCTCTTCATTTTATATCTGACTTACATTTTCTAACGCAACTTGATCATTTTGTTGGCTGTAGCGGTGTTTGTCTTGCTACAGTGTTCCACGAATAAAGGTAGTATTTTTGATATCTTAGAGCTTTTTATTAACTATCTTGAAATTTCCTGCCACAGTCCTTCTTACTAGTTACAAATCTATATTTCAAACTTATAACTTTAGTGTTGTTTGTATGTGACCACTAAAAAACCGTTAAAGACCCATCCGGTAACTGAAAAACCCGGCTGGAGTTGCGTTGCTTGGGTCATATTGTTACCTTATCTTACATAGGCGAAATTTTTTATTTTATTTTTAAAACGTCTAAGGAACCCCTCTTGTATATTTTTTTATTTAGTACAACTTGTTTTAGAATTTTCCGTGTTTAGTTTATTTGCACTCACTATGGATTTCGATTTCCGTTCGCGGTACAGTTTTTGCTAAAGGTCTATATTTTTTCTCAACTGTACGTCTTTTATTGTCTGAGAACTTCTTAGCTTAAGCTTGGAAGTAGTGTTATGCTATTTCATTTACATAATTTTAGAAAATTGAAATATATATTAGTTTATTTCATTCTTCTTGTATTGAACCTGAATTGATTGTAATAACAAATTATGAAGATCTAAGAACAGCTATAAATGACAACTCATTGCTAATCTATTTGCTACAACTAGGTAGCAGCAATGTTCTTAGGCTTGCGTTAATATTTACACCACAATAATGCCTAAACTATTCATTTACAGGATATGGTGCATAAGATTGTTTTCATACTTGTTGAATATATTTCTTAATATATAGCATACTTAATGGCTTATTAAAATTTTTCTTTTCCTCAATAATGAAATTACCTTGATGGCAGTTTTTTTAAAATCAATGCAGCAATATAATTTTGAGATTAACGAGGTCAAATAAACGAGCGTGAATTTTTATGTAATCTACTTAGGCATGAAAACGGCAAATTGACATAGCAATATTTTAATGTCAGGATACTGTGTTTGCATTTCTACGAAATTTGATTCAAATGTTGTAAAATATAGAAAATTTAAACGTGTTTTTGCATCCAAATGTGCGATGTTAGACTATAATGGCATCGAAAGCTCCTCGCAAAAATGTATCGTGCTGAAGGGCCGTTATCCTTCCAAGTTAAATTTTTAACGAAGCAATTTTGGTTGGGAAACGGGCCGATGCAGGATGATCTAAAATTCTGATGACCTGCTATGGATAGATTTGCTGAAAAGAATGATGGAGATTTGGTAACGTTAGATCGGCGAATGCTGGTGTCTCTTATTTACAATGGAGCTAATTATGATAAAAAATTGTTTTAAAATGTATCTTCTTAAATTTTCAAAAACTTGTTAGAAAAGCGACTTCTTAAGAAAATTTAACCGACCTAGAAGATAGTTAGAATTTTCTTTCGAAAAGTTAAATGTGGATCTATGAATAGAATCCTTTCACTAAATAAGAGGCAATGTAGAAGTTAGCTACGAGCCTTCGCTACAAGGAAAGGCGTACACGGAAGAATTAATGCCAATTATTTTTAGAAAAATGAAAAGTGCTTTATTGTTTGAGTTCACGAAGAAATTACACATTATTAACAACAACGACAGTGGGAACACAATTCAGAATTTGACGAAAACCTTAGAAAACCAATTACTACTTCTTTGGAGACAAAAAGATTTGTTTCCGTACCAGAATTTCAGGGTACCTAGAGTGCGTGCAGCTTAAACAAGTTTACTGACAAGTTTACTGACCTGCAGTATCAACCCTACAGCGCAGATTTAGCAACTAACTGTTTAAATTTTAAAAAGCCTTACGCGAAGAATATTTACTTCAACTAATTATTTGAAACTTACTTTGGGTAAACGTTTTTAAGACCTGATAAAACGATATTTTTCGATAATGCCGCAGTTAGAAAAAATATTGGAATAGATGAAGATATGTAGAGGGTACTTAGGTAGAAAACAACTTATCGTGGGTTTCCTATTTTACAGCTAAGTCCAGTACATACGATTTTCCACTTCTGAAAGTATATGAACTTTACATCTTTAAAGTAGTAGCATAGGTGTAGTTATTATAGCTAGAGATTCTATCCTTAAAAATAATACAACCCGAGTAATTTCTAATTAGCCCTAATTTTACCTTCATTGCTCTTCTAAGACCCTATCTACAATTGGGTAACCTTAACTAATTATATTACAACCTTCTAGAAAGCAAAGTAAAATTTTCCTTCTAACGCCCTATCTACAATTGGGTGAATCTTAACTAATTATATTGCAACCTTCTAGAAAGTAAAGTAAACTCTTCCTGACACAGATTCGTATGCACGCACATATGCACGTACGCACGCACTTTCGCACGCATTCGCGCATGCACGAACACGCACACATGCACACACACACACACACACACACACACACAGACACACACACACACACACACACACACACACACACACACACACACACACACATATACACATACAAATACAAAAACTGTGTGTGTATGCCAGCACGTGCGCATTTGCGTGTGCATGCACCCGTCGCAGTGCGAGTTTGCGCGCCCGTGTCATGTATGTGTGCGTACGTGATTTCTTGTGTCCGTGCATGTGTGCGTGCGTGATGAGTCGGTGTGTGCGTTTGTTATTTTTGTTCAGTTTTTACACATTTTAAACAAGGATTGGCTTGTGCTCAAATTGCTTGAAGTCTTATATCGGTGCGTTTTCCGGAATTGGCTCACTCCATACCCGCATTTTGTATATTACGTACTTGGACAGTTGATTGTGGTATAAATCGTTTATCTTCTGTTGATACTCGTAGTGGTGACTGTTAGTCCGTTTTACCGCTGTCTTTTTATTTATTGGGTGTTTTGTTGCGTATCCCCATTAAGCGCAATATAAAATGGCAACTAAACTTAAGAAAATCACTGTAAATGTAACAAAAACTACAATATATGTTGCACAGTGCTGTTGCTGAATCATTAACCAATATTTTGCAAAAATTCTGAATGGGTAAACAAACTGATTCGAACTTGAAGAAATCGGAAAGGTGTTTTATGTGAAAATTCAATTCTATATGGCTCTGCCATAAAGTATCAAACGTAAACGGCAGCACCTGTGAACTGCTTATAAGTGAGTCTTGCATTTTTTAATGGGGTGTAAGCAGCCTATGTCGTGCTGACGGGCCCTAACGAGGACGAAATCATGATCCACGAGTAGCTGTGCGCGCCATTTGGAAATGTAAGACTTTTTTGTTCGCCTGCCTAAATTTTTATGTTAAACTATACGATTTGGGTGGTGACAAGCCTTGCAAATGTTCATATATTTGTTTAAATTTGAACTTGCATGTAGGTGTTCTATTCATTTATAATTTAAACCTTACAATTTGCAGGATAGGTTTTCATCTTTATGTTAGTATTACCTTCTATAATTCAATACTAGATGGCTCTGACATAAAATATCAAACGTACACGGCACCTATGAAGTGCTTATAAACAAGTCTTGAATTTCGAATGGCATGCAGCAGTCTATAATATTGTAGTCACAACTCAAATTTGCTTCATACAGAAAGTGGAGTTCCTCAAGGAAACGTTCTCGGGCCACTCTTACTTTCACTATACTGTATTGACCTGGCAAATTGTATAACACTATATCATTGTCTTTATGCTGATAACATAACAATCTTTGCCTGTGATAAAAGTGTAAATGGCGTAAAGCTACATTTGAAGAGAATTTAAATTATATTAACAATCATTTTAGTGAGACAAATGGGTTCTCAATCAATACAAGACTTTTAATTTACAATTTTTTCCGAGGGAAAGTAAATTTCTAAATAGTCAATTAATAACTTAATAATAAGTCAATAAAACAAGTCACGAATTTTAAACTGTTGGGAATACATGTTTATCTCTCTTTAAACTGGAATCTTTATATCAATAGTGTATGTGATGAATGATCTAGAAGCCCGTTTGCGCTCAAAAAGCTAGAAGAAATGTGTAGTGACTATATTGTTAAAAATTTTTACCACGCACATTTGGAATTCAGGATGAGATATTGATTGATTTGCTGGGAAAATTCGTCAACTGCAAATAGTATCTTTATAACACAAAAACGAGCTGTTACGTGTATGTCTCGTCTCAAACCCAGGGAATCTTGTAAGCCAACCTTTATCAAGCTACATATTTTAACTTCTCCCTGTTTAAATATTTTTGAAACCCTTAAATTTGTAAAATACAATCTTAGGCAGTTCATTCACTTAAATAACCGTCATGACTATAACACTAGATACCGTTCCAATTTAGAATGTACCATGCACAAAACTACGTTTTATGAAACCAATTCGTTTAAATGCCGGTTTATACTATCCGGTCAGACGCGGAACGGTAGCGAAGCGCTTTCGTTCAGACAAATTTTATCATAACGAGTCTTATGAAATTATTTATATATATCGTGACGTTTCCATTTAAACATGAATAAATAGTTCCATGAGAATCCTTCTAACGTATGTATAAAAAGTTTTCTAATTAAGAGACCTATGGAAACAAAATGATGTGTCTTTGCTTAATTCATACAGACATTTCCATTTTCATATTTGTCA
>JAHWXV010023548.1:0-10415 GCA_024586415.1 Phrixothrix hirtus
ACCCTGTTTTATATATATATATATATATATATATATATATATATATATATATACACACACACACACACACACACATATTAATATAACTTATGTGCTTTTGATTTCCACTACAAGATTTTCCAACTTTCAAAGTTATCGATGAAGGACATTTTGGCTTCCTACCTGGGGTGCAGTGGTAGATTTTTAATCTATTTGGGCATAATATAAAATTATCATTTTAACGGTAATATAAGCAAGATGAAACTTTTTGTAGTCATGTTTTTATAATGGTAATGAGTAACTAAATAAAATGCTTGAAATTTGAAATTTCGAAGTCCATCTTTTTTATATTTTTCGATATTTTCTATATATCCAGTTTCCACGATTTTCATGAAATCGATTGTAGCAATTTTTTTAAAACTTAGTATGCTTCTTAGCTTCTTAATTCCATTTTATATGAACTAAACAGTTTCTCTAATAAATTTTCGAAAATGGAGTAACCGGAAGTACCTAAAACTAAGAACCATATATAAATGAAATTTTATATTCAAGTTTTTTATCTGCTGCACGTGAGACGTGAGGAATTTAGTTAAAGTTGCATGACCGGAAGTCCCACCTTATTCTTGAGATTTTTAAGTTTGTTTACATTTTTCTCGAAAGCAGCTCTAACATTTATTTAAAACTTGCTACGGTTATTACGTCTTTAATGCCCTTTTACGTGAACTTAACGCTTTCTTTAAAAAAATACGTTGAAGCAAGTTATCAGAGAAAATTTCCGAAGTGAAGCGGACTTTCGCGCGTCTAGTAACTTGGATGGGTGACCGTTACAATTTTCGCTTCCAAAATAAACATAAATAATAGTTGAATCGTTTACGGAGATCATTTGTATATATACGTAAGAGAATGTCGTGTGTTGTCTCACACCAGATTTTTTAAAATTAGAATTAAGCTATTTCATTGAAAATATCACCGTGTTAGAACAAATTTATTCTACTAAGTCAATTTATACAATTTTAATCTCATAACTAACATATTTTATTATTTTCCAAGATTTTAATTAAATTCTTGATTATTGGCGTATTTATATACCCATTGATGGGATCAAAGTAGACTACGAAACATGTTGTATCGACAGTAATAAACACTAAATAAATTTTACATCTTTATTTACGTTGAGAATAAAAGGCTTTGAGGTAAAAACCGATCTATCACCTGAATGATTGGTGTACTAATATATTTGTCAAAACTTTTTTTATTACTGTTAGCCTTTAAAAATTCAAGATACATCGAATTTAAATACCATTATCCTTGACATGACATTCTTTTATTGTAATGCCCATTTTTAGAGCTATATCTCTAAACTGGCGCTAAATTTACAATTTTAGTGCTCAGATGCCTGGACAGATAGATATAATATTTGATGTTAAAATGAATCAAACACGGCCGTATTCTTAAATTAAGAAGCAGTAACAATAAGTGCAATAAGAATTTATAATGAGTTCCCGGACTATACAATACCTTAACCAAATTTTACTTGTAAGCCTAAACGAAAGCCAGCGCTTACAGTACAAGCAACGTTAATACTAAAATAAGCGTAAACTCGTAATTACTCTCTGTCTTAAGGTGTATATTTCATTATCCATTAACCCGGTCTTTTAGCGGAGCAAGTACATTTCGTTTGTTTAAAGGTATAGCTGTAAATTACATTACCTTTGTAACAGCATTCATTTGTCAAATATAGCACTATAATTTTATTCTGACATAAACATTTTTATTTAACGTGTAATACTAATTTGCATTTGTTAGCTTACTCACTGTTGGTCATTTTCAACGCTAAATTATCATTAAAACGATTACCTTCTTTACATTTAATTTATTCATTCTATTTTATTTTTAACCCCATATAATGGTAATTAAGCAGAGTAAACATTAATTACAATACTTTTAATGTTCTATTAAGACTAAAATTAGATATTCCAACTTCATAATTGCAAATGATGAATTACGCGTGTTTCAATTTAAAATGAACTTTCTATCTTTATTTTATAAGAATATTGTCATTGTAGGAGTAACCTAAACTTTTCCGCCACTTTGTTAAGTTTGAAAGTTCAAATACTAAACTTTGAAATACTTTAGAAACATTAATGGAGATATTTAGGTTTCAAATTGGAAAATTTTCTCTTAAATTTTAGTTTTTATAGAAACTTTTTAGAATACTTTTAACTACCCCTAGTTACGTATCAAATTCATGTACACTAAATGGCATTCTTAAAAGTCAGTGATAATTTTTGCGTACATGTTTTAATATCAGCTTGATTGAATAAAGCATTGGAAATTATCCTTTTTACTAATTGTAAACTACAAGGTCTAAGAATTTTTACAATGGTAAAAAAATATACATGATGGTTGTTTTTGTTTTATTTTGATAAGTTTTCAAAGTTGAATAATTGTAAAATACATCTGTGCGTATATTTTTGAAAAGTTTGAAACACAGAACCAGAGTAGTAACATAATATAACATAACATAGTAATTAAACATATTAAAAGATACAATTTTGCGGTAAACACGGGACGTCACTGATGAAATGTTGGACTTGCGGCATTTATTAACGCGTACTTTTTAAACTTGCCTATTTTAAACAAATCTACATCATATAGCAGTTGTATTTAAACATCGGCCGGTGATTTAAAAACGGATGCACTAAGTTTTAATTATTAATAATTTATAAGTAAATATGACCATCAGAAACTATCCATAAAGTGCGATTCTGTATCTTATTTATTAACCTAGGAGATAATGCAAAGTTGACAATAAATTCGTTCAACCGGAAGCAACAATCTAGGCGTTTTGGGGTCTCAATCGAATCTTGAACCCCTTGCAAAGTGTAAGAAAGTTTAATGCAGGTCCCTTATTAAACAGAATTGGAGACAAAATATATTACTTCTCAAATAAAATATATCATGGAATCATTTTAAAGGTAACCAACTGCAATGCTATACAATGATACAAGTAGATTTGTAAAATAAACGACGTACAATTATTTTTAAAATTTCAACTGCTTTTAAAGATTAAAAACTAAAATACACGTGAAAGTTGATTTCATAGCCAAGATCCTGTTAACAATGCGTAGTTTTATACTAATTCCAATTAAACTGTCAATATCATGTCAGGACAACTTATGCTTATAGTTTTATGTAAGGGGTGTCCCACCGTCATGAAAACGAATAGTGGCATTAAAGTTAAATTATGATAAATTATCTTGTGTTATCCGTTCTATCTAATAAAAGTATTTTCAAGATGGCGGTACTTCCGGTAATACCAGAAATTACGCCTAACTTCGTTATTTTAAATACAATGTCTATATTTTTATTCCATATTATAAATTCGTATCACATTTAATGTAAATTTTATCTAAAACGTATTTAAATAGCTTTTATAGTTTTCGAGAAAAAAATTATTTTCGTATCTCAAAGACCAAAATAGAGGCTTCAATAATACCGAATTACTCTAAACTGGAAAGAGATACAATTATGAAACTTTTAATAAAAAATCAAATCACAATATGGTGTACCACTGCATAACCAGCTTTTTAAAAATCCGTTTCAGGGGAAAGATAATGAGGATCTTTGCAACTATCCGAAATTGCCAAAAAGTTAATTTTTTTAAATCTGACTTGTATCTTTTGTTATCGTGTTTGATATAGAATTAAATTGTCTTCAAATCCATATAAGATGTTCGTATACCTAAATGCGATAGTCTTTTGTTGTCAAGAAATTGCATATACATATTTATTATGGAAGTTGGCTTTGGATTACAATAAACAAATTACAATTACAAATTTACAGATAACTAAAAAAGTTACTCCATTCAAGCCTTGCACAGTTACCTAGTGCCATCTGAACTTTCAGGTGAAAATATTTTCAAGATTGTTGTACTTTCGGAACTATCGGACATAGCAACGAACTTCATTTTATTAAACGGAACAATTAATTTTTTATCACGTCAATCGATAGAGAATTTAATAAGCTTTCGTTCATATAAGATGTTGTTATACAAAACTTCAATAGTTTTTGAGTTGTGTGCTTTTTTGTAGAATGAAGAAATTTCTACGGCTTCCACCCTAGTAGGCTACGATTTTTTACTAAAATGTAATGAAAGTGAATTAAAAATTTATTAACTCAACTACAAGTTTTCAAAATAAGAGCAATAGGCCTCAAAACATTTATAAGCTCTTAATTTAACGCTTTAAATTGTCGCCTCCCTTATCTCTCGGGGATCTAAATTATTAAAGGAATTCACAACACAGGTTTGTAAACCTTCTCTGTTTTGATCTGAATTATCGTATACCTCCGCTATACTTTTTCCCCACAAATAAAAATCTAGGCGTGTTAGGTCGGGTGGGCTTGTCGGCCACGACGAAGGACCAAGACGACGATTCCATCTATTGTCAAACATATTAGTTAGCTCTTGGCTAACAGCAGCATTGCAATGTGCTTGGGCACCATCTAATTGAAACCAACAGGCCATTAACTGCTCCAATGGTAAATTATCTAAATATTCTTGGACTTGATTTCTTAAAATATCCATATATATTTTACTAGTTAAATTGTCGTCATAAATGAAAGCATTGTAAATACATTAAAGTTAAATTTTTCTTCGAAATTTCTCTCTGGCTCAATTGCGTGAAGTATAATTATTAAAACTACCATAAAGAGAAAACTTTGATTCACCGCACCAAATTATTTTGTCTAAGAAATCCAAATCCTCTTACATTTTGATTACCATCATTTCACAGTATTCAACTTGATTACCAGGATCGCGAATGTTTAATGCTTGGACGGAATGCAATTTAAAATCATGCCAATTATAATTTTTCAATATTATTTGCGCAGAATTACGTGAGCAGCGACGATCGCGATTTGCAGATCGAATCGATGCTTGCGGGTTCACCCCAAAATAACACAAAACACTAACTTCTCTTACTTCGTCTCTTGTAACTGATTTGGGCAATGCGATTAGCTTGTTGACTTGTCCGTAATTTTCAAAGCTAATAATAATTCTTCTGAATTTTTTTTCCGCCATAGGGAAAAAGTGAGGGTATTTTTCATTAAATGTCCTGCAGGTGCGAAAAATTATTTTCTGGCACTCTCCGTGCATGAAAAATAAATTTAAAATATTCGAATTAGAATACTTCATCTTACAAAATAACAAAAAATCAAACCAAAAGTACCAAAAATTCACTATACACTAATACGTTCAAAAAGTTTAATTTCAAATAATACAGTGTCAAAACTAGGTACATACAAGTTACCGAAATAAAATATCAAAAATATTACGTACTACTCAAAAACACTTGTAATAATAATAATATCAATTAACTAACGTTTGCAATGTCCACCGATACAATGACGGTTTAACTTTAATTTTGTTTATTGTAATCCAAAGCCAACTTCCGTAATAAATATGTATGTGAAATTACTTGACAGCAAGAGAAATTGCAAATAACTAACAAGCTATCGCATTTAGTTATAGGGATACCTTATATGGATTTTAAGACAGTTTAATTCTCTATCGTACACGATAACAAAAACATAGAAGTCCGATTGAAAAAAAATTAACTTTGGGAATTTTCGAATAGTTGTAAAGAAGCCTCATTATCTTTCCCCTGCAATGGACTTTTAAAAAGTTGGTTATGTAGTGGTATACCCTATTATCATTTGGTTTTTTGTTAAAAGATTCATAATTGTATCTCTTACCAGTTTAGAGTAATTCGATATTATTGAAGCCTCTATTTTGGTCTTTGAGAAACAAAAATAATTTTTTTCTCGAAAGCTAGCAAAGTTATGTAAGTTATTTTTAGACAAAAGTTACATTAAACGGGATGAAAATTTATAATATGAAATAAAAATATAAACATTCTATTTAAAATAATGAAGTTAGAGACGATTTTCGATATTATCGGAAGTCCCGCCATCGTAAAAATATTTTTATTAGATAGAACAGGTAACACAAGACAATTTGCCAAAATTTGACTTTAATTCCTGTATTCGTTTTCTAGATACTTTTAACCCACCCTGTTTATGTTAAACAAAAATGTATATTTCTCAATTAAGTAGTAAATTCTAAACTACAACATACCCTTAAAGTGTGACACTTCACAGTTTACTTCTCTAAAAACTTTAAATTGAGCGAACAGCAATAATATTTTGTCGGGACCAAAGAATCGTTATGAATACCTTAAATTTACCTTATAATTAAGATATTCTTAATTATTTTACCTTTGATAGACTTTAAATTAATGCCTTCCTTTCTATAACATTTAAAACAAAGCGAAATTTAATAACCAATAATAAAGCTCAATAATTTAATTCTAAAGTTATAATTAAATATAAATTTGTAATACACCATGAACATAAATAAAGAAGGACCTCTCATAATTGGCGGTAATGCGGAAAATTACAAAAGTCTTAAAGCATTTGCATTAACAGAATGGGTTCACCTCACATGTAAACAGAGATTATTCCAACGTTTGTTACAAGTTTATTTACAAAAAATTTTGTTCTTCTTCTGTCCGCATTCCTTTGTTGGGCATTATTATCCCGTCTCTTTTACATTTAATTTCAACTATTTACGATCATTAGCTTAAAACATTCCCTTACTTGATAATGGATCAAAATTGTTATTTAATTAAAAACAACATACGTACTCTAGAAAATTTCCCATTTATAGTAGATTTTGTAAATGAAATGCTTTATAGTGTTTCTAATTTATAAGGTGTCCAAAAAGTTTGCATACACCGAAATTACTCAGAAAATGTGAGTTTTATAGGAAAATGTTTGAAGCAAATGTTTTCTGGTTCACAGAAGCGGCTTAACGTTGGCGTGACCTCTTCAAAGAAATCAAAGAATTTTAAATAGGATCCTCAATTGTTTTGTCACATTTTTATAGCGGACGTTGAAACCTTTTCAAATCACTCGACAAGGACCTACTTGACCGCAAATGCACCTTCAAATGAAAAACAATTCGAACTACTTGTGATAAGATACAAATTTTTATTCTTAAGGTACGTTTTTAAGAAGCCCATGAAGATCAATAATTTATCTGATTTAAACTATCTCTTAGTTTTGCCGATATAACGCAAGGTGCTAGTATTTTTTTAATTACAAATCGCAGGCGGCCATATCATTATTACAAAACCTTGCCAATTTTATATCCAAAAATATTTGATATAATTATTTCTAAACATGGAAAATATACAACAAAAACACTATTTATTTAATTTACAATTCAAAATAAATTCGTATCTGGCTTGCTTAGGAAAGCGAAAGATGTCAACTATCGACTGCGCACAGTATTTAACTTATTTAGGAAATATAATTCTGTAAATTTGAAGCTAATGGTTTACAAAAGTCTATTACACAATAAGTGTAAATAGTTTCCCTATCAACATTGGGTGGTCTTGGTGCTGGTTTTTGTGTCAGTCATAGTCTGAATCGTATTTTTTTGTTTTAGATTCAGTCGTAGTTGGGACCTATTAGTTCTTTAGTTCCCATGTTGGTGCCAATCAGAATCAAAGTTTTAGTTGCATCTTTTATGGTTAATAGAAGCAAATTGTCTCTTGGAGACAAAAAATAATTTGGTATTTTAATAATGCGCAGATATGGTGATCGTCAACGTAGGTACAGAAAAATTTGGATTTATTTAATAATGAACTTAAGAACAATTTAACACAAATCTCTGTATCTACTGTACAATAAACAATATGACGATTCGAGGATGAAGGCATAGTCAAACATCGTCCGAGATCGGGTAGCCCAAAATCAGTCAGGACTGAAAAAATATCAATGGATGTGTCACAGACATTTCTAGAAGATCCTCGTATTTCTATTAGAAGCGCAGGACAAATGAACAAAATTAAACGCAGTTCCACCTATAAAACCAATTTAAAGTAATGTTGGCTCAAGAATTAGTTGCAGAAGGTTTTGATCGTTGCAATGAATTCTGTGACGCTATGATGTAAAAATATGATAAAAATCAAAATTTAAAAAAAATATATTTCTGATGAAGCAACTTTCACGTTACATGGGTCAGTTAACAGGAAAAATAGCCATTACTGGGGCGATACTAGATGACTGAATCGCACACACAATATCCCCAGAAAATAATTTTTGTGTACGAATAATTAATACAAACTTGATAGTGGCGTTTTTTATTGAGGGTAATTTGAGAGCTGCGCAAAATGAGATAATATTCCAGCTATCCATAATGTTGTTGGTAAAGAGATTGATAATACTTAGTTTCAGCAAGATGGAACATCTGCAATCTTGGTGTAGGTGTCAGGGCAATTCTGAATGAAACCTTCCCAGAGAAATTGATCAGAAGATGGGCATCAAGGTCACCTAACCTTACTACATTCAATTTATTCTAGGAATATTTAAAAGATCGCGTGTACAAAACTCAGTCCCAAAATTTGCAAGAACTGCAAAACCTTATTATCCTAGAATCAGAATTAATCCTGGACAAAATGTTTGAAAATATTATGCGCAGTACTTGCCAACGATTTGCCGATTGCTAAGCTGCTTATGGTATACAATTTTAACACTTAATAAATAAAAAATATAAACAACGATTCACCTTGCAACTCTAGTCGCCATCTTGCCTTGTCTGGCAGTATGGAAACTCTCATTTTGCTTGAAGATACGGAATAAAAATATATATCTTATCACAAGTACTTCGCATTGCTTTTTGTTTGAAAGTATATAAGAACGAGAGGTCCATACCCACCTTAAGGATCAAATTGATTTATAAAGATTCGCCCGCACTGAAAATTTATTGATTACTAGCATGTTCCCTTTTTGAAATATAGGAAATTACTAAAATTCATTGTTGTATTAGAATTATTCTTAATAGAAATATCGCACTCGCCGCTACAAATACAGCTACTATGAAAAAGACGCGTCTTTTAAACATTTTGTATGATTGTTACGATTCAAGCGAATCTCGTTTCCATTTGAGCATGCAATTCTCGTTCTTGACGTACATTCGCAGTCAAATCGTTTTTATTGCGTAACTCAGTGAATTTTAAGCGCAGTTGTGTCTTACTGAGCCGACCCCGACTGGGACTAGCTCAACCAAGGGACGCGGGTTAAAACACGATCGAGGTCGGTGAATTTTTCAGCGGAGGAAAATTTAAGAAACATGCCTACCTCCTGAGGAGGTAAAATCGTAGGTCCCGTGTCAATGTGATCTTTGGCACGTTAAAAATCCCTACTGACGGTGGAATTCCTCCAGATTCTGCAAAATTCTAGTAAGCATGGAGAAATGCCTAGCACAAGAGAGCCAAGTGAAATTCCGCGTCCCGAAACCTCAGACACAAAAACAAACAAACAAAAAGGAAAGGGTCCCAGTAGGGTGCTATGAGTAGGTCTCGACGTCTGCTATAAGAATATGGCAAACATGTTAGCGCTCCTATTTAAAACTCATCATTCTTTTGTAGAGGTTATAGAGATCACGCCAAGGTCAAGCAACTTCTGCTATCAAGTAAAACTTTTTGAATCACAAAAATTTTGTTCCAAACATTCTTCTTTAAAACTCACATTTTCTGAGTTATTTCGGTGCATTTAGACCTTTGGGAACCCGATATATAATTTTTGCAATGTCAAATAAAAGAACGCGGCTATTTTATTACAGGTTCGAAATCTTGACTTGCAAATAACGCAACTAGGTAACCACTCATTAAAGCATCTTATAAACTATTTTGAAGAAGCGGTGCGTTAGAAAAGAGTAATCTGTTTTGTACGCGGGAATGTCGTTTTTCAACGAACTAGAATGTAGTTCTGCCTTTTCAGTTTAATATTCATTAAATTTTTTATTAACTTTGTTTGACTGATTAAGACCTATCATTTGTTCCTTTTAATAAGGGAATAAATATTATCAAATTGTGTTAAGAAAGTAAATAATGTCAGTCTGCCGGTGTTGTGTTAAAAAGAAGAACAGTCCTCTTTAAACATGTTTGTTTATTAAATATCTGAAAATTACGTATTAAGTATTTTAATTCGCCAGCAAATATTTGCTAGATTATAGTGTAGACATTGAGATAGAAACTATACATAGAATTGGAATTTCTTCTATTCCAGTGAAAATTTATTGAGCAGATGGATTTGGTGTACTTCGTTTGAATTTCTAGTAAAATGTAGTTGGTGTTAAATTGTTTGTATTAAAGTTGTGTAGTTATTTAAATAAAGTATATAGGAAAGTAGCTTCGAAGCAGAAGGTATTCTTTAAGCGTTGCTTTTATGGTTCCGGACTCTATCTTTGCTGCTGTCTTCATTAAATGGCTTATAAAAAATAAATCCATAATACTACTAAGCTGCTAAATATGTATATATGTATATATATATATATATATATATATATATATATATATATATATATA
>JAHWXV010023564.1:0-18472 GCA_024586415.1 Phrixothrix hirtus
ACGTGTATTTCCGCTAAAAACTGGACATCGAAAATTTGGACCGAAAACATGACTTTCTCTATAGTATATTTCATATACGTAAGAGAAAGTAAAAATGGATATCAATTTTAGCAACATGTTTCTTATAACATTTACGTAAATATTGTCGTTTAAACGGGGTGGTAATGTATATGGCCTGATCAATTGATCCTCAAAAATGCTAGTCCATAGGTTGACTGAGAATTTTTGCTAACATCATTTGGAGAAAGTAATATGTGGATTTTCCTTAGCCTGCTCACAACTATTTTGTGAATCAAAAACGCTTTTATTTTGTGAATACGGCTTTTCTAGTGAAAAGAGCGACGCTTAAAAAACGAGGCTATTCCAAAAGCCAACGTGTTTCTACCTTTTGACGGTGATATGGGCAAAAGTGCTGTTGATGAATTATTTTCTACAGGCTGACTTTATTGTCATCCATGGCATGATGTGCGACGGTTCTGGTACTTAATTACGGCTTGTGTTCTAAACAGTGAAGAATGTCTTCTTCAAAAGCCGGAGTTCGCAAGTTTCTTTGAGCCCTACTAGCAATGCGTTGTAATTTCAGGGCGTCAGTTTCCTTTAGACGCTGGCTAACTCTTTCAGATATGAACTTTATTACATTTCCCAGAAAAATGACGAGCAGAACTACAACCAACTTCCCCATAAATTAAGCGCATATCTGGTAATTCAGGAAAACAAATTTTCCATGCGTTTTGAAAGCAAAACACCACAAGTAGAATTTCAGAAAAGTTTTATTTTTGAATCCAACTGAGTTTGCATTGCAGTATAACGATTTTTTTTGTTCTTTTCAAAAGATTATTTTTACATACGAGTTCTAGGTTTTGTAACATTTCCAGTGGAACACGTTAATGTATAAAAGCGACGCAGAATCCGATTTGCTATAAATACGTGCGTCATATGTTTTCGCGAAATTACCAGAAGATTAGTTTGATAAGATATTTTAAAAGACAATAAGAAGTGATCCGTGAGTGAGTGATCGCGAAATAATTTCAAATAAATATTGTTTATTAAATCGCATGTATATAAAATGTTAATTATATTAATTAAGTAAAACTTAGAGATAACGAAATATTACGCAATAACCAAAGTACCAAATAACCGTTCAAATATAAGTAAAAATTACCACCGAAATAAATAACCAACAAAAAGAAATTTTAAAAACCGTATGTAATTAAATAAAGAATATTAACTGGAATTGGGCAATATTACGAAATAAATAAATTGTTAATCGAAGCATATAAACGATACGCTTATCAACAAGTGTAAGTCCAAATAACCACTATCAGAGACGTTCGAGGAACAGAGAGCGATGTAACCAATTTCTGTATAAAAGAACGAAGCTTTCAGTGAAAGAGGACAGTTCTTGCAGTCACGCGCTCGAACTAGCACTGACAGTTCTTGTCATTCCGCACTCGAGCTGATACTAAAACCGAGATAATTTTATTGTATTCAAAAGCGCTTTGTTAATCGCAAAGAACGCAAACCATCCGTTTCAATTTAATTACATTGTAATTTCAAAACCGTGATCGCAGAATTTAAAACTGCGAAATTAGTTCAGACATCCGTAAGGGTGAAAACCCCCTGTTAATTACCAGATCCCGTATAACTTATTGTCTAAACCATATGTGTTGTCTCTGTAGCGGGAAGTTATCGACAATAAGGCTTAACTAGAGCGCTCGCACCTCGAGTTAGTTTTGTAGCGGATGTGCAAGCGTAGCTAGAATCTGAACCGACGCCGCCGTCAAACGTCCCTGTGTTGTCTTCGTAGCGGGAGCCAGTTTGGCGCCAGGCATCACCTTTGATACTTTCGCCTGTTGAGTGGCATCAGTCGCGAACAAGTTAAGAGATCATTTCCTGAACCGAAGAAATCATTTTACGAACGGAGCACGCACGCAAGTGATGTGACCCCGTCTGCACCTGGAAAGATACTGAACTTGTTTAATAAAACTTCGTAAGTAACAAACGAACACCAAAGTTCGACTGGACGGGCGCGCTTCCTTACGAGAGTCACAAAGCAGCGTTCCGCGTCTATTAAAATTAACTTCACACCGCGACGCCTTCTTTTACTCTGCAAGCTCTCAATCTTAACGAACCTGAATTATATTTATTTACACTTATTAATTATTTGTTCTTGTAAATATGTACAAAATATCCGAAAACATTAATTTGAGTTATAATTTCCGTTATTGTGGATAAAATAACTTTTGAAGGTTTTATACATCTTGCTATTTCCGCCGAACATAATTATTAAATATACGATTGCGAAAAGATCGTTTCGCATAAGAAGTCGCGATCTCTTTCGAGGGTCTCTCCGTTTTAATACTTAACTTTCTCATATTTAGGACAGCTAACTGCGAACCGTTACAAGGGAGAACTCCAGTGACAGCTGAAACCTGCTACCAGACCAAATCGAACCGGTCCAATCCGACGAGCAATCCCGACTGCTAAAATGTAAATATTTTTTTTCGATCTCGTGACTCAAAGACCCCGCTTTGCACCGTTACAGTTTTATATTGATAAATAGCAAATTAATTTCAAACTCACTTTCCTTATGTTCTCGCAAGCGTAAGGTTTATTCGAAAGGTGGGTGTAATCACAAATACTTGATTTAATCTTCATATTAATTTTTAAATATCTCTTACCCAAACTAGAATGATCTTCCTGTACTGTAAAAATCTTATATATACAGATTATGTTTTAATTTATTGTTATTCAACGAATTTATTACTTTATGTAATTAAAATGAAGATTTTATGGATACTCAAAAATCATTTTCGTTAGATTTAGTAAAATAATTCACGAATTTCATAAAATCGCTATTTTAAATTTTTATTGCGACAATTTTTTTTAATGTGACTTGACAGTAAGTAGTTCTTAAGTAGGTTCTAATAAAGCAACGGTTTACTGTTCCCTTGCATTAAAATTCTCCATAGTTGACCTTATGTTGTTTTATTACATCAACCTTTCTATTTCCTAGGTTTCCCCACCAAAGCTTCAATATGTTTGTTAAACGTGAGCAACGTATGTGAGCTTCCAGGGTAGCCTTACTGAAAAAATTTAACAGACAGTTTAGTTTGGACGGATTCTCGCAAAACCGAGGGCAAATTTTCGAACACTCTGGAGTGTCTATAGTATTTAAGGTATTGTCACGGCAAGTGCGCATTGAATTAAGTGTGTCATTGATTACGTTCGTAAAACAGGATTTGACGTTCAAAAAATTATCTTGGATTATATTTACCTACTAAACGAATTGAATCGGTCACAATTGGCGTTAAAATCTGCAGTTATTTTGAGCTTTCAAAATATTACTGAATATTTGACATCCCGTGAATTCAAGTTGATGATACTTTCTTTGACCAATAAATATCATTAATAAAATTACCTTTTTCGCAACATTGATATTGTTAATAAAAAAAAATAGAAACTTCGCCAAGTTAGACAAAGAAAGGGAACTAGATCTGCATTAGCAGAACGAACAAACAGTCTCCAAGAATGACTATAAATAAAACCTAAAAACACTTCGATTTCAACTTTTGAAACGAAGACATTAACTACGCTCTCGTAGTATGGTGTTGATAATTTATAAACTTTTGAATTTAATCATACATGTTTGGTCGTAGACTTGGTTGGAGATCGCTGCCTCTGTCGATGACGCTCCGTTGCTAGGGCAACAGATCACTCGTCAAAAACATCCATAACCTTCTGGTTGTTACCTTATCTGCGTTTCTAATAACCAGAGTGCTGTGATACCGTTCATCAATGTGAGCCACATCGAAATGCACCGAGTTGCTAGTGTAGCGGGGAAACGAATCGTTTGTCGCGCGCTTTGTATGTTTCATTGCCCGTCCAGCGACAACTTATATCACTGCTGCGTCGGGGCCGCAAGTGTCGTGTAATCAGGATAACATGATTCCTAATATATGAAATATTAGACGAACTTCGATAACCATACTTTTTCGAAAAGCATTCCAGCTTCCTTCATGATTTCTAGAACTAATTACTGATGGGATCACACCTTATTCGAGATGCACTAAGCAATATCAAATGGTTAAGTTCTATTGTTATTATTTTGTACATATTCACTTACTTTAGAATTATTCCTGTAAATGATTACGTTAGTAATGAATAGAATAATATTTATATGATTTCCAAAGGTTTATTGCCTTGTTATTTACCAATACAATTCGTCTAGGTACAAATACTGTGTTCTACGTTTAGCCGAGTCCTGTCAAGTCACTGATGAACCCGCTCGCGCGACAACCTACCTGTACAAGCACAAATATAAATAATTTTTATCTTGTAAACGTAATTAAATAAACCGTAACATCATACTGCCTTCTAGTGATGCCTATCGATTTCGCCATTCAGGCATTGAACCTCCCCATCTTCGGCTAAAATCAACTTAAAAAATTCTGTTCAAAAATTAAACAAATTAATTGTTTAATGATTCTATTTAAGCTTATTTAGATCTAGATGAACCTTTACCGACCAACTACCCTTGTGATAAAACTTTTAAGGTTAATGCTATCCTAATATTCACAACTTCAAAAATTTTGTGGGATAAAACTTCACCTTGACCGTTCTGGTCTAATTTTGCAAATAGTTTGAATCTCATCGATATACGTGCTCATAATGATTTCCTCTTATAGGGCTACAAGGTGGATGTGGAAGAATTGGTTAGGTGCATTTTCTGACGTTATTCGGGGTTAACTGAGCTACCTGAGACCTTGCCTTGTTAAATTCAAAATCACTTTTGCTTTCATCAACTGCGCTCTTCAATTTTTGTAAATTTTTCTAATATATATGCGCACTTATTGTTTTTTCCTCTGTAGAAAATCAACCCGAAGGCACCTTTCATAATCTCAAAAAACCATTGCCATTACCTTATCAGCAGAAGACATTATTATCGTTTTGATTTTGGCGTTGATACGCCACGCCACTGTCTGGTTTAATATTTAGTTTCGAAGGTGCAGTCCGCTTGTCCAAAAACTCATCGCCTGGTGACGAATATACTGCCAGTTGTGAAGCTTAGTGTTCATTAGTGAGAAGACGCGTTATCAATTCTACATTAATCTTATGACATCCAGCGTTTATTGAGCAGGTATTTCTCTCACGGTGACTCTTCTGTCGGCTTTAACAATATATCAAACTTGCTTTGATTTTGGTCACTTATAGCTGTCCTTGTTCATCTGTTTCTTGGTGGATATTTACGTTTAAAATATTTTATCCTTCTTGGGACACTGCTTCCAGTGAAAGAGGGATTATAGTTAATATTTTAAAACCTGCACAAATTCCCTCTTTAGCATGGAATTCTATAACAAAACACTGTCGGAGCGATGCATTGTTGTCTGATTTTTAAAAACTTAGTTGTAACATTTTATCACCAGTGGGATAGTACGGGATACTATTAGCGCGCCTAAAATTCCTGCAACATTTCTCATTTATTTAGGAACACCCGGTATTCATAAGTGAATTAATAATAAAATGCAATTAGTAAACTACCAGTATCATTCTTATAACTATATTTGTAAAAAAGAATTTTAGAGTTGTAAATCCGTTTTCGAAAACACTTAGTAATATTCAAAAATTCCCAGTTCATGCTTTATTTTAAAGACGCAACGCCAGCTTTCCCATGAGAACGTTTACGATTCTAAAAATAAATGTTAACCACCGATCCACCCCATTTTCCGTAAGTTCAAGGAGAAACTTCTTTTAACAGTAGTTCAGAGCTAACTGCCGTGAGGTCAGCGTGCGTTTCCCTTCTTCGAGGGTGCAAGTGAACTTTATAGGCCCAACGCCCTGGTTTCGTGAAAGTCCAGAAATGAAGTGCTATCCCGCATAACGTTTTTTTTATCGAGATACTGAATTCGTGGGAATTCATTATTCAACACTTATTGGCGAATTTTAGGGGATCCGTCCAAGGGTTACGGACAAGGTCGTGAAGTACGCTACAAGTACAATATCATTGGGAACCGAGACCTTGATGCCACCACGCTGCTGCCGCATTCGACATCATCGGACTTTCGTCTACACGTAAGTGAAGTTTTACTATAAACTTACGGTCAAGTAGTTATCCAATAAAACTCTCTCTTTCAGTTGCTATTTTCTTACGACTGGACAATTAGTTCGATCAAATTATAAGTCAAAGACGATTAAAGTAACATAGTAATAGCAAAATTGACACCAGCTTTTATTACCCATTTTTTTAATTGTTTATAGAAATAAGGCCTTTACAGAAGGGTCGATTGTATTATCTAGGGTAGTATTAGTTGTAAATTATATAAAGCACAGGGGTCCCCAAACGTAGTTATAGAGTATAAATTGTTTACTGTAATTTTTTGCTTTTAAATGAGAGCAATGTATTTCTTACAACTGTACACATTTAATTTTCTTAATCATCATTATATTTAGTATTCAACGTACAGCATCTTTTACTTTGTAAGTTTAGATACCTATAAATTTATTAACAAATACTTTCTTTCAAGGAACTAGTTTAAGCTAAGTAAGTAAATTATTGTCACGTATCCGTCTAGGTGAATTTATTGAAATATTAATACAGTGGCGTATCCTAAGTCAGTAATTAATTAGTAAGTATGCCGTGACAAAATTCTACCCTTTCGGTTTGAAATAAGATTACTCACCGTTTCATTTCTGTGAGAACTAACCGCTAAGATATTTAGGTAAGGTGACGTCCAAAAAGTACGACTCTTTCCCGATTTTTGACACTTGAAAATCATGCTTGGATAATAGCCTAATTAATTTCATTGCAACAGTAGAACACCCCTATCTCCACTGTGGTGGCCCAAGCAAGCTAGTTAATTCAGGGAAATTAACATCTTTGACAACCTTTGGGGCGCAAGAAGCGTTCTAGTTCGTTATAATAGGTGAGATAATATTATATGCTTACGCTATTTTGGCCATAGGGTTAGCTGTATTATTTATAAAACGGCGTTGTTTCTTATGACTGACTACCAGGCATACGATGAGAGTTGAACAATTATTGTCCCTAATATATTACGGAACAACTGAGAATTCTGAATTAATTTTATTTTTAAACATGGTCACCCGATAGATTATGAGTAATACGATTAGAGTCTCGATTCCGAAATGCTTCCGTGGCTTTAGAAAACATTCTATTACTTATTCCGCAAACCGTTCATTTATTTCCAGCGCCACACCATCTTCGTTCGAAAAGTAGGTTTCACAAAGATGTTCTTTTAATTTAGGAAACAAACTGTATTACCCGGGAACGAGATCTGAGAAATAAGGAGACTTCCAATATCTTAATATCAGCCTTATTAATAACGCATAGCTTTTATGGGCGTTGCCTTAATATCACTTTCCACGTCATTGTTGTTGATTTCTTTATGAATTTTCGGTATTAATTTTGTTCAATATTCGTCTATTATACGAGGGGTACTATTTATATTGTGAGCCTTGGCAACACTGCGTGTTTAAGACGCCATCTAACATTTATAATGGAAAGTTTGACATTTTTGAACATAACCTTATTCAAAACATTTTGAAATTTGAGCGTGATTAGAGATGCGTATAGTGACTTGAACATTGTGCCTCAGTGTAAAAATGGAATTAACTGGTGCAAATTTTCGTGCGATGATTTGTTACGAATTTCGACGTGGATTATCTAGGTAAGAGTTCATCGGTCAACTTACTTCCACCTTTGGCGATAAAGCACCATCCTTTGGCACTGTGAAACGCTGATATAATGAGTTTAATGGTGGTCGCCGTTCGCTCACCGACGAAAGTCGTGAAGGTCGTCCAAAATCAGTTGTTGTGCCAGAAAACATTGATGCTGTGCAAAAACTGATAATGCAAAATCGTCATGTGACATACTGTGAGATTGAGGCAAACTTATACATTAGTTCGATCAGCATTTATAAAATATTGCATAAACATTTAACCGTGAAAAAGGTTTGTTCTCGTTGGATCCCACATAATTTGAAAACATCTGAAAAAAATGCTCGTGTCGATTGTTGCAAGCAAATACTTACGAAATGCTTCAAAAGACATATAATATTGCAACAGGTGAGGAATCATGGATATATGCGTATGAGCCGGAAAGTAAACAGCAGTCGACTGTATACCAAACCCAACAAAAGTTGTTCGCGCTCGAAGCACTTCAAAACAAGTGGTCGCCTGGTTTTTGCAGAAAAACTGGGCATGTGGCAACACTGCCTTTACAGTAATGTGAAACGGTCACTTCTGAATGGTATACCATCATTTGTTTGCCGTAAGTCTTCAGGGAAATAAGGAAAACAAACATGCGCCATAGGATCATTCTGCATCACGACAACGCAAGCTCTCACACATCTCATCTAACAACCGATTATTTGAAGACTCATAAAATCAAATTAATAGGTCATCCGCCGTACAGTCCTGATTTGACAGCCAATGACTTCTTTTTGTTCCCGAACGTCAAAAATAAATTGCGTGGACAACGGTTTTCGTCGGCAGAAGAAGCCGTTGATGCGTTCAAAAACCATGTTTTAGAAATGTCTCAAACAGAATGGTAAAATTGTTTTGACATTTGGTTCGAAAGGATGCAAAAGTGTATTGATCATGAGGGAGAATATTTTGAAAAACAATAAATCAATTTTTAATGATAAATTACTATTTCTCTATTATTAGGCTCGTAATATAAATAGTGCCCCTCGTAAATGCCCTCGTGGAAAATAATAGGCGGAAATTACTTCTTCAAAGTCCCAAAAATGTTTTGCCATGGTTTGTCGTCTGAAGATTTGATCCAAAAAGGAATGATGACTCTGAGTCATAGTGACGAACACTTGTTTCGTATAATGTTACAAATTTTTGTTAATTATCACAAAATTGGTCTGAGCGGTGACATGTTTTACACACTTGTGATCGGTCGTAACATTTTTGGTACTCAACACGAAAACTCTTCTAAGACAGTTCATCGTGTATAATTCTTTCAACGCTAAGTCTGCACGAGGTGCTAGTTTATATGGCTCTCTGTCAAATTTAAAATCTCGTGAGCAGTTTTTAATAATTTGATATGAAGACACAGAGTCACCCAACGTCACAGTTGTGTGCTTAATTTCTTCCAGCGATAGGTTCTCTTTCCAAAGGTATTTTGTCAAAGTTTTTTAGTTTAAATTTAATTAAATTGTTAACCTTTAAATGCTAAAGTCTATAAATGACAGTTTAGAATATTTTTTTAATCTGCGAGTTTACAAGTATAAGTAAAAGAACTCTATTGACTATAGCTTAATGCTTTATATCGATTGAAGGATAGAGAGTCGTTTGAAAATTTAACTTTGCTTTATTTTTCTTTGCAATATACATGCTTTTTGTATTATTTTGGACTGTGTGTCGAGCATGTGTGATTTGCAGCAGATATGTAATAATTATTTGAAACTGCGCTTAAGTTTAGGAAAATTTAAATTAAATTTATGTTCCACTTTCATAAATATAATAATATGATAATAAAATTTAATTAAATATAATTACTATTTTAATTCAAATTTTAATAAATTTTAGGAAGTTCCATTTGTATAATTTATCGGTTATTTATTCTGCATTAGAAACTAAAATACGCGAGGAGTATAAAAGTATAGAAGAATCAAGGTGTTTAAAATAATTATTTTGGTTATTTAAAAAAAGACTGCGTTCTAAAATTGATGTTAGTTTAATCTGCGCTTAAAAATCTAAATTTCAGAAATCATCTCTATTATATACATATAGAACAAACAAAAATAATTGACACCTATTTTTTTATCGGTAATTGAGGTCATTTAAAGGGTGATAACGACCCTCAAAGTTAGGGTGAAAATTTGTTTTTTTAATAATTCGAAAACCATAATAGATAGAAAAAAAAATTCAATTGGCACTACCGTTTATTTACGAAGGGTTTCCGTTGGTGTCTACTGTGATCCAGTGGCACACCCGCCGGGGCACAATTGACGTAAAATTAGGGATAAAACCTGCAAAAATAGCAAAATATTTCGTATAATTGAAAATTTGATTTCATATTCGTAAACTACGTTAAAAACTTGAAATTAAGTGTTTTTCCTGAAATTCATACCGTTACGTTTAAAGGCTACAAAAAAATAATTCGCCTTCCGGGAAAACTGCGTATTTCATGTATAATAAATCATAAATAACAATTCTTTTGTTTAAATAAATCTTTATTATTAATGCAAACCATTTACTACATGCTCGCATCCCCAAAGTTGGGCTGTAAATTAGATTTCATTAAATATCTGGAAACGAAAGCAGGCAGAATAAATTTAAACTGAAATAATTTTCATTTCTTTTTATAAGATTTCTTCTAGATATACATTTCAGTGTATGATCCATTGGAGATTTATTAATCCAAAATATAAATAGTTTCTATTTTGATGGTTAACTTAAACTATATACATTTTTTACAACCAGATGTAACGATTCATAAAAAAGACAGGGATACTATAACAAATTTAGAATCAAACATCTGCGATTCCTAAAATGGATGTGGGAAAATCATTAATAAAAACGTACTAGCGTATTATCAGTTCAGTTTAATGAAAATATCTGTACCTGATAGTGCCCAATCGTTAGTAACAGTCGCTAATAGTTTCTACTAACATGGTACAAATAAATTTAGTAAATGTAATTCACATGCTAATGACAACTTTCAAGTGAGTAATTTCGTTTGAAACCCTATAACATACCGGGAAATATAATTGCATGATTTATTCAAAGATATGATTGACAGAGCAACTGAAGATATTACATTTACTATTGCACATGATACCATATTACAATTGGATCCTACATTGGAACGCAATTTTGGGGAAGATATTGAAGATTCTGAAACACAATCTAAAGAAAATAGAAGTCGTAATGACAACGATCAATTAGAAAAATTTAATATACTAGACGAATTGCCCTGTTCCTAAGGTGAAAGTGATTCTATTCATATTGAATATAAACAACAAAAATGGTAAAAACAAACGCAAACGTATTGAAAGTGTTCGTAACCGTGTAAATCGAAATCGGTCTACTGTAATGCGGGTGCATGGTTTGAAGATGGCCAGGAACATCGTAAAAGAGGAGCTGGGGCTTCAAGAAGAACGAATGAGGGTCAAGATTGTCGCTTAAGACAACTGAAATTTAGAGAACGATTTCCTCTACTCGTGTAGTTGGTGACCAATGATTTAGTGAAAAAGGTCGACTTGTAAGACTTAGAATAGTTTATCGCCGAATCCGAAGTTTTGAGTTAACATCATATCGTCTGCAACTTGTGCTTCCTTTGACTGCAGAACATTGTCAGCAACGGTTACTATGGTGTAATGAACAATCTCATTGGAATCTTGAATGGCATAGCGTTGTCTTTAGTGACGAATCTAGATTTTATTTAGGAATACACGACGGTCGTGTGAGAGTCAGGGGAAGACGGAGCGAACGACGGAATCTTCGATTTACAGTTGAGAGGCACGTGCACCGCACTGTGGGTGTTATGGTTTGGAGTATGATTACTTATGGCAGCGGGTCTCCCTTGATGTTCATTCGAACAGTATGACATCGCAACGGCATATTGCGGAAGTGGTCGGAACAGATCTTCTGCCATACCTACAAGAGCACGAAAATCCCTTATTTCAATAAGATAATGCACGTCCATATGTAGCAAGCTTTTCCTTCAACTTCTTTGAGCAGGCCCAGATTCATCTTTTGCCCTGATCTCCAAGATCTCCATATATTTCTCCCATTGAACATGTATGGGACCTAACGGTAGAAGATTGCGAAATTTGCAGTGTCCTTCTTTGACTTTGTAAGCCTTTAGACATTAGGTGAAACTTGCATGGGGGAGATACCATAAAACGAGATAAATCACCTTATTCAATCAATGCCTCGGCGTGTAAATGAATGTGTACATCAGAGGGGCCGCACCGCACATTATTAACAATTATTATAAAATTTTGTTTAACCAATAAAGATTTCTCCCAAATTTTGATCATTTATTACTCTAACATAGGTAAATATTCCTACCAAATTTCATCCGGAAATTCCAATCCCTTCTTGGTGTTGTAATTTCTATGTCACTGAGTATATTTACAGAAAAACGTAGCGCGGAGATTAGAATAGTTACGAAGAAGATTTAAACGTTAAGTTTCGCTCCCAAATAAACCTTGACAACAGTTAATATTTCAAAATCTTTCCGTCTATAAGAAGCTACAGCCTCTTAGGCTAATCACAACAAAGTCTCTTAAATTTAAAATATGTTTCTTCCTACAAAAGCTTAAGCTCGTAATTTCATCTTCGTGAAAAGCTCCTTAAATCAATTTGATACTTCTTCCTAAATATCTTGGTCGCACCCAAATCTGTTTTCGTGTAATTCCTGTTTTAACCGGTCGAATAACTGAGAGTTACATGGCGGCTGCAAGGACTATAAGGAAATGATGCCAAACTTTAATGAAGTTTTATGTAACAGTGGTTTTATGCGGCGTTGCGTTGACGAATCACTCCTTCGCAGAAACTGTAGATAATCAAATCTAGACGATGGAATACTCGAATAGTTTGTGCGGGCCGCACAAGCTATGTATGGGCCATACGTCTAAATTTCATCACTCAATTTAGAGGTTAAAATAAGCGTTACTCTTTGTTAACTATATAATAGAACTCAGTTACCTGTACTTATATAAATTGAGTTTCAAACATTCGGTTAGTCACTCGCCGGAAACACAGTATTATTTGACGCAATTAAATTAACATCTAATACAATCAGCGCAACAACAAAAATTTATTAAAACACGAAAATACCCTAAAATAAACCTTTGTGAAA
Organism: Phrixothrix hirtus; assembly: GCA_024586415.1. Classification (NCBI taxonomy): domain Eukaryota; kingdom Metazoa; phylum Arthropoda; class Insecta; order Coleoptera; family Phengodidae; genus Phrixothrix; species Phrixothrix hirtus. The sequence goes on from JAHWXV010023564.1 coordinate 12,842, forward strand.
GTATTTTTAAAAGGATACATTTAAAATATAATTTGATATGAAGTAGCTTTAAGAAACCTACCTCTATTAAAGCAGTGTTTCATTACAATGGAAGGATTTCTTGTCTTTCAGGTAGTCACACACAAATCACGTGCTCCCAATAAAAATTGTTAATATTAAACATTACGTAAACAACACTTTGAAGGGCAGCATTAGAATTTAGAAACACTTAAGTTTAATTATAAAGCCCCAAATTTGAAAAATACCACGTCTGGAAAAGTTTCGGCACAGAAAAATAATGACGCTCTGTATTTAAACGGGATTAATCAAACTTAAATTACTTTACATGTAATTGATTAAGTTTCAACTGTATGAAAGGGAGTAAAGTATATATAAACTTGAAACATGCCTTTTTACCAACATTACGCGTTACTAAAAACTAGTAGAGCGCAAGTGATAAGACTGAAACTTAATCCTTTTAAAACAAATTAATGTCTATAAATTAAAGACAGTGACACACTTCCACTAAATCAAATCCACAGGAATTTAGAATTTAGAAAAGCTTAAATTTAATTATAAGCCCTCAAATTTGAAAAAGAACACGTCTAGAAAAATTTCAGTACAGAAAAATAACGACATTCTGTGTTTAAACGGGATTCATCAAGTTTAAATTACTTTCCATGTAATTGATATAGTTTCAAATATCTGAAAGTGAGTAAAGTGTATATAAACTCGAAACAGGCTTGTTATCAACAGTGAGCGTTACTAAAGACTAGTGCAGCGCAAGTGATAAGTCTGAAACTTAATCCTTTTGAAATAAATTGATGTCTATACATTAAAGACAGTGACACACTTCCACTAAATCGAATCTACAGGAACAATTAGAGCAGAAACTCGAGTCCTGACGAGTATAACTTAAAACAAATAAATTAATATAACAACAGCAGCAAGGTCTGCACAAAACACAACTAAATGTCAGTAACTTGACAGTTAATACATATAAAATCAGTCAGGCGGAAGTCATTAATTTAAGACTAATTAAACTTCAGTTGTCTTACCAAATTTGGGGTAAACCATCTTTATAATTTTATAGTATTTAAATAAATCATTGTTTTCAAATTAACATTATTAAATTTCGAAGCAAGCAACATAAGTTTTCATTGACACTTAAAGGTAGTTATCCTTTTTCCTAGCAAATAAACCCTTTTGTTAGAATTTCGTTAACAATTAAGGATTAGCGTTCCTTGTCAGCAATTGTAATAATTGTGTCAACGCACCTGTATTTAAAGGAATTTTATTCTTTTGAAGGCTCTGAATCTATGTAAGTTATTTATACTTAGACCAAACGAATATTAGTTATTTTAAAACCTAATCAGCTAAGCTAGACGAACTGAAATATACGTGAAAACAATGTAAAAATATTGAGTTTTCTTTAAAGGTAACAATTAGAGTCAAATAAATTAAAGACCGCTCGACTATATTAATTAGTCTAAATAACACTAATCTTAAATTAACGACCAGCGGCTGAGTAATGGTCTTATTGATCTTTTTGCTGATGAAACTCAACTTCAAGGTTAAGATAACTAAATAACCTTTACTTTAAACTAGGTAAAGCATGCAAAATAATTTTACAGCTCAGATTTTACTAATACATACAGAAAATAAGCACATTAATCACGGACAACAAAACTGTTTACAGTTTCTACCTCACTCCCGTCAGTTTGAAGAATAAGAAAAGTAATTTAACATTTGAAGCAAAACAGCGTTGTTTATTCACCTTATTAACGATTTATGTAGTCACGGACAAGGAAAGTATTTACGCTATCAGAAACCGATTTGAATAAAACTGTGCCTATAAAACAAGGAAAAATAATATCTGCGAAGAACCCTAATTAAAAGGTGAAAATAACCCTCAAAGTTGAAGTCAAGATTAGTTTTTATTTATCATTTCGAAAAAGCAAATATTGTAAACATATGAATTTAAACTACCCTATATTTTTAAAGAGAGTCAAGGGATCAAACCTAAAGTACGCTACAAAATTTGGGATAAAATTTTCGTTCAATCAATATTTCGTAAACTGCGCTAAGTTTATTAGTTTACATGCCTTTACGCGAAGTGATAACTTTAATAATAAAACCACAAAGGCGATATACTCTTATTTACAAATTTGTTACATTATGTTATGAATTAAGAAATACAGTGCTGTTTTATGAAATAGTTCAATTGATTCTTACGTGTCGTATTGTAATTTTGTCTTTCGGAAAGGAAAGAGTGAGTTCTCCCTCAAGGTAAAATCACAAGTTGATTTGCATAAATAATATTTAAATGAAATCATTTACATTTAAATGTAGATGCAGCTTCTCCAACACACGTTAGATCTTAGAACTGGATCAAATGCAAACCCTTGGCCAAGATTCATTTTGTAGTGGAGTAGGTGTTGTTGAGATCGGCACCGAATCGATCTGCCTGCTTTCTCGTCTACACTTTCACGAACGCACGCGATATTTTTCACTGATGAACATCATAGGGTGATTTAACTAGGCTTACGTCCCCAGTTTCCTGAAATTTCTGAACCACATTCTAAATTGTGCGTTCCAAAGGTTCCCAAAATATTCACGTAGCGCACGAATGTATCTTTTCACGAACACCAATTTCCATAATAAGCTTTAACCATCTTAACACGTTGCTCGATTGTATATTGCTCTTTGACTACTTTTGTACACGTTGCTAGTTTGTAAACCTCACTTGATAGGTGCAAATATCATTGACATTTTAAAAATATCCATGCCTATTATGTGGAAATCCTTAACAAATGACGTTTTATGTAAATACCGCACATTTGAGTAATTAAAATTTACAGATCTCGTCATTGACCACGCGTATTAATTATAAGAATGTTTTACTGACATTAATTTGTTTGCCACATATGTATTAATTTCATAATTCGTTTTTTATTGAATTAACTGTCAAAAACTAATTTGACAAGTGATATTTTATTTGATATATAAGTGGAAACCATAAAATTTCCTCGCTATCAATTTTATAAGCAATCTCAAAGCTTACTTGTTCCGTATTCAGCGTATATCGGGTGGATTTAAAAGGAATTCTGTTGTCAGTTCAGAACATTTAGAGATTGATGATCATTGAACGTTCGAATAACAAATCTAGCGACTTACCTATATACAGGAGAAGTCAACTAATATACGGAATTGTATCAAATTACATCGACAGTTTTGATATTAGCTTATTTAGCATCACAAGCTGAACAATGGTGAGCACTCGTTTCGCTTCAGCTAAAACAATTTACCATCTTATATACAGCGTGCGTCATCATTCTAGGGTAGTTGCGACAGGAACTGGTGGGACTCAAAATTCTCCATTTTTATCTTACTCAGTGTGGTGTTGGAAAGCTGTATTCTCGTTGACTCACCACAACTCCATTGTTTTCCGATAGCGATTCAATACATCCGCTGTTACATTGTACTTATCGTAACAACATTTTAGTACGTGACGCAGTGGTAAACTACAAGAGCTGCTTTCATGCAAACTAGTTTTGTTTACCAAGAATCACCTTTTGCTTAGTTATTACGAGTATGATAAAATTTTTACTAGAATCAGTGAGCATGATTTGGGTAGCCTTTTTTATCTACCTCTGAAGCAGGATCAGGTAGTACAAAACCTTGGATACATAACTTGGCCGGCAAATTTGAATATAACTTGCAGTATAAGAATAAATATTTATTCCGATTATTCAAACATTTAGGAATATGACCTATAAACGTAGATGGCGAATCTGAATGTAAACGGTAAACCAAATTTGCAATTATTGCATATTAATTGAAATCTTCATTTTTAAAATTACAATCTTTGTATCAAGAAAATACAGTGCATTTTTTGCAAAATGAAACATTAAGGTCATTCAGATTTTTCCGCTTGTATTTGACTTCATGTATAGTAATCGCTAGGTACACCGTCTGTTAGTAAATTGAGGAAATATCCCACAAATCAACTTATTTAAGAAATTAAGCTTAATTTTTATAAATTTATATCAGAGATTCCATTTATCAGATGTATGAAAATAGTAAGTTTAATTTTACTTTACATTTATTTATTTGCAGAGAAACATGAGTATCACGTACGTTATCGACATGATATTCTAAAAACAAATTCCAGTTGCTTTCGATTCGTGTAACAAAGCCCATTTATACATGAGAAACGTTGATGATGCACCTCTTGGGCTAAGGTGTACCTAGGTCTCAAAACTTTAATCACCTTCGTCCTTAACGTTTTTGACCTGAGTTTTGAATATTGTTTGGCGGCATGCGGCTTCCCTGCTGGGAGTTTTGGTACCCAGTTAATTTGAAGATTTTCTGTAGACATTGTAGGATTTTTTGCAGCCCTCTTGCGAATAACGTTGCCGATCTGTGTGTGTATTTATGTCCAGATCATGGAAAGAAGCTCCTCCCCTTTCCTGGACATCGCATTTCATGTTAGCACTGCGCGACTGATTTGTGGGCGGGGCTTTAGCTGCATCCGCGTAGGACACGCCCCTTCGCGGAGAGTTTGTTGTTTTTGCTACCTTTGGGTACCTGAAGCACTCCTTGTAGCTGGCGGTGTGGGCGCCAGCGCAGTTGGTACACATTGCTGCGGTTGTCTTTGGCTTGCAACACTATCTACTGAGATGCCCGCGCCCTCACTTTACACACACGAGGTCTGCACGATAGTTATTTTGGGTGTGACCGAATCGCTGGCACCAGTGGCACTGGGTTCTGTTTTTCCTTCTTCGCGGAGTTTCTATGCTCACTTCTAGGTGGAGCACCGTCTTCGTTTCGAAGATCTTCTTCCCCTCGATAGTGTTTGCCAATTCCGTGTAATTGAGCGGGGCCCCTGCTCGTCCCTCGAACAGATACCACAGGTAGCCCCTATTGTTTGAGGTCTTCTAGGATGGCCTCGTCGGTTATTTTATATGGATTCCCCGTATGACAACCCGTAATGTTTTGTCATGGGGAAAATTGAAGGTATGGAAAGGAAATTTTTGATTTTCAAGGACCATATTGACACCTTGATGGTCGCTAGGCGTAGCCGTGTCAATCTTGATTTCCGCGCCACGTTTCGTGCCCTGAGAACTGATATGCCTTGAACTCGAAGCATAGCGACTACCTTGGGCCACTTATCCTTCGAACGGAGAATTATTGATTGTATCGCACCTTTAGATAAGGTTTCTGTGCCTTACGTTGACGGCACAGTGTTGTTTAAGACCTCGAAGTTGTTAACGGTCTCGATCGGGGCTCCAGGTGATTCAGCTATTGTTTTAGCCTCTATCTTCCGCTTTATATTTGTGAAGCTGTCGGCGTCGCTTTCCCTCTTAGCGTCGCGCACTTCGTGAACTACGGTAGGTTTAGCTTCCTTCTCGGGGTAATACGAGGGTTGCCTTTTTAGTAGTTACAAAAACTAGGAAAGAAAACAAATTTTTTTAAACAAACTGCTTTATTGCTTTTCAAAATATTCACCTTTAAGTTTTATACACTTTTGCATGCGTTCAAAGCACTTTTCGAAGCATTTTTTACACTCTGAAGTTGGTATCTCAAAAATGTGGTTTTCAAATGCTTCAACGGCCTCTTCAGGAGATGAAAATCGCTGTCCACGCATTT
>JAHWXV010023567.1:0-11807 GCA_024586415.1 Phrixothrix hirtus
GTCCACTGCGAGAGGAACGATTTCGTACCACCCTGGAGGTTAGCATCAACAAGGCCAAACGATTAACCACTTGACGAACCACCCCTCACGACTCAGAGCTACCACCGGGAAGAACGCAAGTTCTTAAAATTACACTTTGTCGTTCCGCAAGTGTCGAAACGTCACAGAACAAATACCTAATTACTTGTAAAGATCCCTTGTTGTAATTTTACCGAACCACCTTTTTTCTAATTTACTTTTCTTTAGGTTTTCTTAGATCTGCTGTTCCAGATGCTGAGTTCCTGTTGTAAATAGATTTATCATAAGAATACATCTTGTCGGTCGGGTGTTCTTTGGGGTTTTTAAAGTGAACCACTGGCGCCCTATTTGCTATTTACTCTACTTTGTTTTATCTTAAGCCGACTTCGACTTAGTTCAAGCTAAGAGGAGATACACCGAGAAGTATTTTTTTGGCAACTTTTTCCCAACATCAGTTACACCATACCCCCTTTCCTCTATTCTATCGCTTCGCTACTGATCTAGAATCCGTGGCATTGTGCGTGCGAGCGGGCGTGCGTGCGCACGTTTAGGTGCGTGCGTGGGTGCGTGCGTGCGTGTTTGTGTGTGTGTATGTGTGTATGCGTGTGTGTGTGCGTGTGTGTGTGCGCGTGTGTTTATCTATGTGTGTGTATTTGTGTGTGTGTGTGCGTAGGTGCGTGCGTGCGTGCGTGTTTGCGTGCGTGCGTGCACGGGAGCGCGCGCGCGCGTGTGTGTGTACGTAGTTGTCAAGATATGTCGAAACCAAACTTCCTAGAAAAGTGAAATTTAATATATAAGTTTATTCCCGCTTTAGCACTTTCCTGTACGAATTTAGTTAAAATCGAATGACCGGAAGTTCCGCATTATTCTTGTGATTTTAAAGTTTTTTGCAATTTTTTCATTAACGGCTGTAACGATTTTTTTTAAACTCGCCACGTTTCCAGCGCCTGTAATTCTATATTACACGAAATAATTGGTTTCTCTCAGAAAATTCGTCGAAGTGAGTTATTGAGAAAACTCTCTAGAGTTAAGCAACGTTTTGCCTGGATAGTTACTTGCATGAGTAACCGTTCTAATTATCGTCCTCAAAATAAAAATAAATTAATATTTTAAGGATTTGTGTGCTTTATTTACATACTTGATTACTTTTTATTTAAATCTATAAATTATTTTTACTTTAAATGAGCTCAAAATTTAATTATAAATCTTCTAGTGCATGCATAAAGGAAATTATGAATCGATGAATTATTTATCCCCTTAAATTAATTTTAAAGTTTACAATTTAGGTGTATAGGAAGGTCACTAACGTGAGTAAGAGAAAATTGTTTGTTGTCTCACTCAAGATTTCTTTCTATACTATGTATGTGTGTACCTATCTATTATTATTTTTATTTACATATATATTATTCATTTATTTGTATTTTAAATCCTTCATTTAATGTATTTGTCGTAAATTTATGTAAAATGTATTAAAATAGTTACGATTATTGTAATATAATTTTGTTTGTTTTATTATTTTTATGTTCTGATGCTTCCAATTTTTTCAGTAAATGAAGAATTTTACAAATGTGGTGATTTCTTATTGCATATTTATTATATCTTGCATAAAATTAATAATGCTAGTCGGTAAAGTACATATCGGTATTATAAATAAATAATACCTATAAGTACTTTATCAACAAGCACTACTAATTGTAAGATACACTAAATGTGTAATAAATATTTCGTAAAACAATATCTGCGTATTTACACCTAAACCTGATATATTCCTCATGAAATGATTGATCAATTACTTGCTAATAATATTTGTTCGCAAGAATATACCGTTACTGAAATTACACCAAGTTAAAAGATTTTAATAAGAAAATATTTGCTTATGCTTAAACACATTACTTTTAAGTAATTGCTGCTCGATATTTCTTGATATCAAAAACATGTTAATTTGTCAGTGAATGTTATATATTATCGCATACCACTACGTTATTTGCGGTAAAAATTTAGTTTACATTTGGAAATAAATTTTTTACAAAAGTTTAAACAAATGATTTGTTTCATATAATTAAACGTTCGGTAGGCAGTATTCAAAACATAATTTGTTTGACACATTGCAGATTTATTAAAAGCAATTAAATCGTTCTCTGGGTGTGGAGACACGCGTGTTATAAAGCTAGAAAATCCATTAAATAAAAATTTGATAGCTGAAAGGTGGATATTGCAAAATCGGAGATAGAAGTACAGTATAGTACAGTGCGTTATAGCTAATCGCTAAACCTCTAAAAGATTTAATGACAACCACTATGGGTGAAAGGATTAAATAGGGAAAACTTATGCATACGGGGGAAGAGAAGCGTTTAAAGCCGCCAAATAAATAACGCATTCTTTTAGAAAAAGTATTTAATTAAGTCCTGAGAAACCGGAAATCGCTTTAGAAAATCTGCAGACTGAATTAGTGGAGATGTTGAAGCAACTCGTAGGCATGGATAAAATTTCCGTAAGTCGTGTTCAGAGATACTAAAAAGGAGTACGGCCATTATTATGGGGGACGTTATAATGCACCATCAAATAAACTTGAAGTAGGAGAATCAAGAGTTAACTTTCAAAGTAAGGAATTTGATGATAGCTTCACAGTTTAAGGAGACGTTTACTTAAAACGGTATTCCGGGTCTTTGTGGATTTTTGCTTAGGCGAAAACCTCTAGAACATACATATCTAGACGAAAACTGGGTATACTTAATAGCGACCATTTACCCTCTATTAATAAAACTTCGGTAAGTAAAAATGACTTTTGATGAAGACTCGGTAAATGAATTAATCGTGCTTTGATTTGTTTAAAATTGCCATTTGTCTTATTTAACAATTCTGAAATATCGACTACAGTTTCTTTTATGCTCCCTACGTTATTGTTAAACTCGACGAATTGTTTGCGTTTAAAATCTAGGTCGCCATCATAAGTAATACCAGTTACGTGACACCCAAAGTGATTAATAGACGATACGTTATCTTTGATAGCTAAACACGTAATGTATTCTAAATAGAGATGTTAATTAAGTTTAGTTCAGATCAGAATAGTCATGCTTGTAGTTCAGAATATTGTAGATCATAATAAGTTATAGTTAGTCTTGTATAAAATTATACTGTAAAAGGTTATAAATAAATTATATTTTTCAATAATTTACAAAGGTACTTAAGCTTAACTTACCTTTAAGTGCAAGTTCATAGGATAATGCCTTTCTGATCAAATATCTTAGATCCATTATAAATGGTTATGTAGACAAAAATAATTTCTTAATACAAAAGAGTATGGATAAATTGCCTATTATTTATCCTGATAATTATCAGAGAACATCTTTAAGGTAGGTAAATGATTTATTAAAGAGTACTTCTAATCAGTTAACATGTCTATTAAATAATGTCAGTACTTGTTCATTATACTGTATACAACAATTTAATTTAAAGATTTTCGTACAACACACTAATCGATAATAATTGCTAACACACACATACACACACTGACTCAAAAGTATATCTAGGCATGAACTTGAAAATTAATCTATAACCTTGTAAATTGAAAATGAACTAAGTTATGAATTAATAGAATTAACGTAATTTGCAGAGATAAGTTATTTATTGATAATATAAACTAAATAACTACATGTAACTATTGCAGAAAATTACTTATTCTTTAAAATGTCAGCGCAGTTTTCATAATAGCAAATTCGATTTTATTTTTTTTTATAAAACTAAAACGCTTAGCTATACATGCACTTCACTCAAATCAACAAAAGAATAATAAAACTTAATAATGTTTTAGCGCCAAGTATAACGTTATAATTTGGTGAGTGTTTTATATTTCTCCAACTTAATTGAAATTTATGAACGATTTGTACAGAGTTCTCCATAATAGAGTATCCATTTCATTATTAAGATAACATTTTTGTAGCTCAACCCCAAATAAAACTTTTACTATATCAAGCTACACTTAGCTCTTTGAAATTGAATGTGGTAGAAAATTATTTTACTAAATTACTATTAACTTTTAAAAGAATGTCTTTTAGATGACCACCTATACATTTCACAGTGTAAGATACAAAGTGGATCATGACACAATTGAACAGATCTTCACCTACTTGTTCAATTTGGTCCCGGATTCCAATTTTAAGCTCTTGATTGTTCCTGGACGTATAGCAAAAACTTTGGCCTTCACATATCCTCAAGGAAGAAAATGGGGTTAAATCCGAAGATCTTGAAGGCGAAAGTAAATCCCTAAATCGAGAAATAAGTCGCCCATTGAAGGTTTCTCGTAAAACCCGAATTGAGTTACTGACCGTAATGCCAATGTTCCTTGCTGCTAGAATAGGAAATCATCGTTAAACAGTAACCGTCCATTTAATTCTGGAAAGCGATACGTCTGGCATATGAATGTAACGCTCGGATGTCATTGTAATGGAACAGCCATTTCCATCCTCAAAAAGATATGGACCAATAATTCCCTGAGATCCAACTCCACACCAAACAACCACTGTTTAATTCAGATTCCTTGTATAGATTTCTCGAGAATTCTGGTCAGACCAGTATTTGAAGTTATGCTTGTTCAGGATACTATTTAACTAAAACCTAGCTTCATTGCTATTAGTTAAATCATGGACTGAATTCCTATGTAAATTTAAAAAATCTAAAAATAGGACTAATCCTACATTTTGATCGTTTAGATGTTGTGCTAACTGATATTTATATTGATGAAATTTAGGTCCTTTTGAAGGATTCAATGCGCGTCGTAATGTTTTATCATATTATCACACCAATTAGCACTAATAAAAGTTGTCAATAGAGAGGTTGATCCGATTATGCGGCAAATTTTCGCCGCCCGATACGGTTTCATTGAGTTTGGAGACAGAATTATCGTATCTATGTAAGAACCCTTTTGTCAATTAGCTCCTTCAACAGCCGTTAGTAAACCACGAAATAAGGAAACCAATGGGCTATCTTTAAGGTATAAAGAAAATTCTAAGTCGCGACGTGGTTGTACTTCAGTTACAGACACGTGCTGGAATTATACAAGCCACCCATCACATGTGAAAGAAACCAACAGTTGTATGAGTTCCTCAAGCACAGTAGTCTGCTTATTCATAGTGTGGTCTTACTCATCTTTACTATGTCCCAGATTTCGTAATAAGTAGGTATTTTTCCATATGCACAGACGAATCCGTTTATCCACTTACGTTTGAGTTGATTGGAGGTACATTGCTAAGCTCCCTAATGTACTAACAGTATGTATATCACATAGACGAGTCGAAAGTGGTTTTATTAAAATGGTGTTTACACACAATTAACAAAACCGCATCACTGAACTTGCTTTCAAAGCGACTAAGGGATGTTGGTCGCCCATAACCTTTTAGAGATATTATCGGTAACGTTATAGTATATTAGCGTCCATGATTGCAAAGTGACTTATAACAGGTTGAGAAAAAGTTAGAGAAACGAGACCCGAAGCATCTAGTTCTGTTAATTTTTGAGCCCTGTTGCACTAAGGCACCTAACGATCTTGTGTCGTACACATTTTTTTCGCTAACGATAACTTTCAAGTAATTACGGCAATTTGATGTCAAACCTTTATTCCATTACATATCAGCACCAGTACCGTTATGATCCCATAAGGTGCTTATTATCGTGGTGCTACTATGACAAACAGCAATTCCGGAAATATATCATAACGCCGAAAGCGCAAAAAGTCTGATAGTAGTTATCAAAATGTGAAACATTTTTCTTTTTTTATATGTTAAATTTAGAGCTTCCTTAATTTATTGTTTGCATTAATAAATAGTTCTCGCATTTTTATAGAGTACTATTGCATGGAATGGCTCACGCAATCGAAATTAGATATTCTTCAGATGCAAACACAACTATGTAAACTTATTATTTGAATCTGGATGAAGAGAATTGGAAAGTATCTTGATTAGATTTAAGTTTAGATGATATTTTAGCCGTTCAAAGCATCTATGAGAAAATGACAACATCAAGAACAACATCTTCAACTGAAAAGCAGCCAATTGATATATCAACATCTACCGTTAAAATGCAATCAATTGATACAACCGCAACAAACGTGACTATTCAAGATACTCCGGTTAGTAGGGTTACAACAACTAAAGTTATACCTGTTACTACGGAACCATGTTCTTTACCCCACTTAGGTACTTTAAGTAATCAAATCGATATATTTCTAGTTGTGAACGCAAAGATGTACATATTTCATGGAAAATACCTGTGGCTTGTCCCGTTATGTTCAGAACTGTACAATGAACTCCAGTAAGTTGCAGACTGGTTAAAATCCATTGCTTACGACTATTAAATTTAATGCCATTTAACAGCGACCATATGGAAAAGCCGTTTTCTTTATTAAAAATTACATCTGTATGATAAGCTCCACGAATTTAACCTTATAAATAGCTATCCTTAACCAAACGCAGCATTAGGTCAAGCAACTCCCATTAAAGTTAGTAGTGTAAAAAATATTTCCGATCAAACATACCTTTCCTACAAATAGTATTTTGTTATGCAAATGTAGTTTTCAAGCATTGAGATATATTACGATTTTTCAAGCTTTTCTGGGTGCCCTTGTGAACTTAAGATTTGCATTTAAATACATCGACAGACAATAACGAAGGCATTTAAGCTTGAAGTAGATCTATTTATAGAATTAACAAAGTCGAAATGTTCCATTTTTTCCTGGAGATTTTCAACAAAAAGAATCTGAAACAAATTTAGTGGAGGAGCTAGAGGTTTCATGCAATGGAAATTCAAAAATCAAATTCCCAACAAGATGGTCTACACATACATATACAGACAAGCAAGTAAACGTGATTAGGAGACAGCGGATATAAATAGAATTAGTTTTAAAGTTAGAACATGTAGATATGCGAACGTCCTCGATAGAACTTCAAAAGACGAACACAGATATCATATTTACCAGGAACGTATGGGAAGAAAGGGACAGGGTGAATATGTATTATAAGAAACAATTATCGGAGCTATTATTACAGCGTTTCTATTGGTGTGTGTATGTAATTTTTATAAAATGACTTGCTAACAAGAATTCGCGCCATTACAGCTCGTAGAGAATAACCTAGATTATCGATATCGATTAGCCGCAGGGAAAACATTTATAAGCGATTCAAGGCATTCACTTGGAACAAACAATCCACTTAACAAAAAAATACAAGGAAGTTGGATATAGTATGTATTTCGATTTAAAACCAATAGTTTACTTAAGCTATGCGGATTGTTGTGCGAGAGGATTTTTACTATATGTTAATGTCATACCATTATCTATCAATAATTGGCGAGATCTTTTAAATAGAGAAGCCTACATACAATATAAGTTCTTCAAATCAGATGAGCTGGATTCTCTTGAAGATGTAGCCTATTACTATATGCTTGACGAGTACTTAGGCAGTAACTTTATTATTTGCTATAATTATGAATTTAAATTTAACGAGGTGCAATTTTTCCTAAAAAGTATAATCATTAGGCACAATCAATGTAATTACCTACATTTCAACGGAAGAGACGTAAGTGTACTATTTACATTATTAACTACGAAATAAAATTACTAGACGAAGTAAATTTGGCTGTCTTAAAATTAGCGTCCAAACTTCATGGGACGGCCTAAATAAGTATTGAGCCGAAAAAATACACATTTTGGGCCACTTGAGCCAACCATTTTCCGATTTTGGACCGAAACATTTTCTGAGATATGCCACCTCGCTTTCCCGACGCTAATTTGAATGCAGCGCCCAAACTTTATACAACAGCTTAAATAAATATTGGGCCAAAAAGTACACATTTTGGGCAATTTTGACTAGTTATTTTCAAGTCTCCATTTTCTGAACAGTAATTTGACTGTAAGTTCAAAATCAAAAACGCATTATAGGAACATTTATAAATTTCTTAATCATAAACCCATTAACTATCAAAGTCCTCAAATGACAACTTAAGCTAATTTATTTTTTATAGGAATGCATATAACATCATGTAGCTCAATTTCGCAATATGTGTTATATTGCATCTATACTCTATAAGCAAGCTGTTGTTTCTCAAAATTGACAGCATTTATATCAAATATAGGTTAGTTTATTGGTTGATGACGCAATATTTTGATGATTTATAATTGTTAAAACTTGCGGAACGTTTCTAAGTATTTATAGATATTGTATTATATTTTTTTTTGCAATAAGTATATAAGTAGAGTGCTAAGTATCTTTAAATATAGAAATCCACGCAAAATTTATTAAAATAAGATTTATATATAATATTATTTAACGGTCCTCATTTGATAACTTCGACAATTTCATTGTAAGTAAATTTTTAAGTATATTTTTTTGTAATAATTGTATTCCATTAAAAATATAGGAATTGTTGTAATACAGAATGACGTCAACAACAGTATCATCTCTAAGAGATCTCAAAAATATAATAGAAGATGAAGAATGTTGGATGGATGTACAATATAGGCCCATGGATGTTATAGAGTTACCACTAGAAAATGTTGATATTGACTAAAATATTCTTGAAGACACTGTACCTAAAGATGTTCCATGTCACGTTGAGCTGCATTTAACAACGCACGCGATTTTGAAGAAATCAAGCCATAACAAAAGTAATGCCACTAAGCATGAGAAATTTAAATCATTCTGGAACAAATCTGATCCAAACTTCACACAAGATGTTTTTAGCAGCCCTAATGCTGATGAAATGATACAAAATATTAAATCATTTTGCAAAGGTAAAACTCCTGTTCAAATGTTTTAAGAACGTTCTAGTCAAGAAATTTTGGAACATATAGTAACTCAAAGTAAACTCTATGCATCTCAAAACAATCACCACAATTACGATGTAACGAATAATTGTTTTAGAAAATTTATTGGCGTCCTTCTACTATCAGGGTATCATTCTTTACCGCAAGAACAGTTCAATTGGTGTGAGTACGAATATATCAACATTCAAAGTGTCCGAAACTGCATTACAAAGGATAGGTTTCTTGAGATAAACGTTATCTACATTTTAACAACTCACTGATAACCAATTTGTCACAGATGGACAATATTTTAAAATTAGCTCTCTTTTGAATAAACTTAACCGAAATTTTAAAAAATTCGAAATATTTTCGGTGGAACTGAGCATTGACGAACAAATGGTACGTTATTTGTGTTACCATTTCCTAAAGTAATTTATAAAAGGTAAACCTATTCGGTTTGGCTTCAAACAATGGACATTATGTTCATCTTTAGCTGGACACTGCTTCCATATGGAAATTTATGAAGGAAAGAATCAAGGATGAACTTTTGGTTCCTTAGGAGGTTCTGTAGTTTTATCAATGACTTCATATTTAGAAAACCCTGAGGAATACGCTATGTAATTTGATAACTTCTTCACTAGTTTTGATCTTATGTGCAAGCTAAGGGAACGCGGAGCAAAAGCAACAGAAACGATACGACTCAACAGAATGAATGATTGTCCTGTAAAGGATGATTCTGCAATGCAAAAAGGAAAAAGGGGAGCATTCGATGTGAAGTACGATCAACAAAATTATATAATAGCTATGGCATGGAATGATAACAGCTGTGTAAAACTGTTATCAAACTATCTAGGGTCAACTCCATTTGAAAAAGAAAAACAATGGTCCAGATCTTAAAAGAAAGAAATACAAATTGATCCTCCATTCGCAATAGGACAATATAACAAGCATATGGATGGTGTGGACAAACTTGACTGGCATGTCCAGAAATATCGTATAAAATTTAGAGGCAAGAAATGGCATTTCCCCATTTTTACAAATGTATATAATTCATACAAATGAAACCATTTCACTTTTGGATTTTAGAAGAGAAGTTATTAGAGCTTACTTACAAATAAGCTCTGGTATGTCAAATACAAAGCAAGCAGGTCGGAAAACTGTAGTCAAAAGCAGGCGTGTAATACCAGACGTTAGATTTGATCCCTTATGACACATACTCGAACGAACTTCTGTAGGCAAAGAGAGAAGGTGTGGTCTGTGCAAGAATCATGTCCACAAACAATGTCAGAAGGGCTATCTAGGACATCATTTAGAGTGTTTTTCTAAGTGGCATACAAATAAATAAACTTGTCTTTGTTATTTTGTTACATTTAAATATATTTGAGGGTAGCTAATGTTTGTAAGGTATAGCCACCATTGTTCTCAAATGAGGACGACTTGAAAAACATCCTTTTTTTTCTGTTTAAATAAAATGATATTTTTTTTCAACTCTTTATTCCTTATTAAGAAGCTAATTTAAAAATTAATCGCAATCAATAATAATAAATTTATTAAGTTTTTCACATTGTATTAACAACGATTATTATAGTTTTATGTATGCGTACATAGGTATACAATAGTTAGATAATGCGTAAGGTAGAAGTACAATAATACTGTAATTAATTTGTTAACATGTTCGTCTTTCTAAAAATTGTTAAAATTGTCGCAACATCAAAGCAGAATAAAAGCTTTACAGGTAACACTTTTTCTTTTATTCTTTATACAGCAATGCATAGATAACAATACAATTTAAATAAATTGCGTAGTAAAACCTGAAAGCCCCAAAAAATAACGACTTCCAGAATTTTGGTATATTCTCAATGGTTGCTTTTTTGTTTCAAACTTTATTTTTAAATGAATTATAAACAATATAGCTAGTTTTAACTTTTATAATAAAATGTTGTAAAATTCCCCATAAACAATCGAGTGTATCTTGTTTAATTTAATTTTTTTGGTTTGTTAATCTATTACAGTTTATTCGTAAAGTATGTTCAAGGTCAATTATTTAATTTATAACACCATAATTTTATTTTCAAAATGTATATTTTGGTTCAGAAATATTTTAAATCAACCTACAAGTTAATTGAACATTTGTTTACTTGTTACATAAATTTCTCAAATATTTCGTAATTAGCTTATTATAGTCATAATCAACAATTTATTAAAATATTGACATGTTAGTATTTAGTTATTGATTAAAATATTTTGTACACGACAGTAATTAATAATTTTTAGTAAACTGAAAGTTATAATTTAGTGTCTATATGCAACTTGTGCAGAAATTTTTTGATGACTGAAATTTATTCTTAATTAATATCTGGCTTTGGTTTTAATTGTAGTTTTAGTACTGAGTAGCATATACAAAAGTTGTGTGGCAGTTATGTTTTTTTGCGTAAGTACTTACTATAGTTGTGGTAAAATTAGAATCTTGTTAGTTACACTGTTCTTGTTAAGCTTCTTCGGCTAGACATATATTTATTAGTTAAATCTGTAAGCTATTTATTACTTTGGATAGTAATTATGTTTTATTGAAATATTTTTTCAATCTACCCCCGTAAATTTTTAATGTCTGTTACTTGTGTTATTGCACGTTTGGTTGCCTATCTTGTTGGGATTTTTTATTTGTTTCAAATTATAGCACATGAAAGAACCCGTCTTATCAGAGTCACATATGGTTAACAAAACGTATGTCTCAGAATGATTTGCAAAAATGTAACTACCAACAGCAATTTAGTTGTTAAAAGTATGTAGTTAAAATGTCGGGACATCATTTCTCCCGTTCGCTTTAAAGATTTTAGGTTAAGCATTATTTGGTGCGACTGTATTTACAATAAAAGATCTGATGTGAGACAACATATGACTTTCTCTTACACATTTTAAATTTAATTTGAATTTATTGACGTTAATGACTTTCCTATACACCTAAATTGCAAACTCTAAAATTAATTTAAAAGCA
>JAHWXV010023571.1:0-10623 GCA_024586415.1 Phrixothrix hirtus
TAACATACACGGTTATCAAGCATTTACCTAAAGTTAGCAGATACAAATTATTGAACCTCTACAACAAGATTTTTATATCTGGTATATATCCAGATACTTGGAGAAACGGATATATTGTACCAATTCGCAAACCTAATAAAACCCGCTTAATCCCTCAAGATATCGTTCAATAACTTTAACAAACTGCTTGGGCAAGTTACTGGAAAACATTCTTAACTATATGCTGATGTGGTGGTTAGAGACAAAGGGCGTCCTTGCTGCAGAACAAACCGGTTCCCGATGGAAACGTTCATCGCTGGACGCATTGGTAAACATAGAAAATGCAATCCAAGAAGCTTTTGCCCAACGAAAACACCTGCTAGCAGCATTTTTCGATATAGATAGGGCATATGATATGACTTGGAGGCAAGCAATAATAACGCAATTGCATAACTGGGGATTACGTGGAAATTTACCAATATTTCTATGCAATTTCTTAAAAAAGCGAACATTTCAAGTATTGGTAGTCAATATAAAATCAACAGTACGCACGTTGCAAAACGGTGTACCCCAAGGATCTATTCTATGTGTAACTTTATTTCTAATAACAAGTAATTTCTTATTAGAGAAACCAAATTCCTTTGTGACGTGATGTATGTACGTAGACGATCTTACCATATATAGCAGTTCTACAACTTTAGAAGAAGCTGAACAAAACTTGCAAAACGAAATAGACAGACCAAGTAATTTATCAAGATCAAGAGGTTTTCGTTTCTCTATCACTAATACAACGTCTGTCCACTTTTATCGGTTACGTTTGGAACACAGAGATCCGGAGTTCAAGATGCACGGACAGCACTTAGCGGTGGAAGAATATTCCAAGGTTCCTGGGTGTAATTTTCGACAAAAAACTGTACTGGCAAGATCACATAAGCCAACTAATAACTAAATCCCGGAAAACCTTCAATGTAATTAAATGCCTGGCAAACACAAAATGGGGTGCTTGCACTGAAACACTCAGCAAGCCTTATAAAACCCTAATATTATCATCTATAGAATATGGTTCCATTGTTTAGTCCTCGGCGCGTCCATCCAGGCTAAGAGAACTGGAAAAGGTTCGGTTAACGTTACTAAGATGGACCACTGGAGCTTTTAGAACAAGTCCATCGGAGGCAGTTCACCGCTACGCTAATGTAACTCCTATGAAATACAAATTACAACTCAAATCCCTAAACTATGCAGGAAAAATAGAGTTCCTATCAAAACATCTAAACCACATCCTGTTTAATGACAGTACCGTATTAGACAACTTTAGAAATAGGCTAACTATTTCGCGGCCACTAAAAGTCGGATGCACAGAGATGCTAGAAGCAACAAATTTTTATATTCCAAAGGACATCGCTGCGGAGTGGTCTGAATTCACACCTTGGTTGATAAAACCCTTTAACATACATATTAACCTAGCTGCTTATAAGAAAAGCAGTACATTTATCTCTATTTATAGAACACTCTTCAAAGTCTATCGCAGCAACTTAAAATGCGACATTGAAATATATACTGACGGTTGCAAAACACCTCTAGGAGTTGGAGCCGCCATTGTTGTAGATAACCAAGCGAGTTCTTAGACACTATCTAAGTACTGCTCCATATACACAGCTGAGCTTTACGCTCTATGGCAAGCACTACTTTTCTGCCAAATGTCAGAACATACTTCATAGTCTGTACAGACTCTTTAAGTGCTATGAATATCTTATTATGTCCATTTGTAAAAGATCCTTTTATTATAAAAATAATAGCGGCAACAGTGTTTCTACAAACTAAAAACAAAAACGTTCGTTTCATGTGGATTCCCGGACATGCAGGTATAAAGGGAAACGTTGATGCGGATATAGCAGCTAATAAAGCTGCAAGGTATAATGAACCGGATGAAGGCCTACAAATCCGCTTAGCAGACATATAAATATGCAGTGAAGATATAATAAAAGGGAAATGGCAAGCAGAGTGGGACAGATACTCTGGTTACCTCAAACAACTATTCCTGACAGTAGAAAATTGGAACCACCCTATTAAATTGTCCCGACGAGAACAGGTAATTCTGTGCACACTACGTATTGGTCACACAAGGATGACATATAGCTAACTTTTAGCTGGAGCACCGAGACCTTTATGCCAACGGTGTAATACGCGCCTAACCGTTGAACATCTATTATCGTCATGTGTAGGTTTCTCAGAAATGCGTCGAAAAAACGGATTAAATCAGGAGATCAGTGTAATATTGAGCAATGAGAACAATTTCATAAAAAGAATACTACAACACTGTAAAGATGTGGATATTTACGATAAAATATGAGGCGATATATGAATATGTTTATAAGGCGCTAATGATCGTAGCTATCGACGCACCATAAAACCGAAGATAAAAATAAAATATTCAGGGAATTGGTAACAGGAATTCACTAATATTTATTTATAAAAATACCTATATTTATAATTATTATTACTTGCTTCTTCAGTGTAATTCTATACATATTAGGTAATAATAAGAAACTGAATCATTAAATAAGATTTTAAAACATAATATATTATGTTTTAAAATTCTATTTAATATATAATAATATAATAATATATAATAATATATTATGTTTTAAAATTCTATTTAATGATTCAGTTCCTTATAATTACCTAATATGTATAGAATTACGCTGAAGAAGCAAGTAATAATAATTGCGAAATATAGCTATTTTTATAAATAAATATTAGTGAGTTCCTGTTACCAATTCCCTGAATATTTTATTAATTGATATATATATATATATATATATATAGTTAAGTATATATACAGGGTGTTTCGGGAGGAGAGAGAACATTTTAAAGGGGGGTTGAGGAGGTCAAAATTAGCGAATATATTTTGATCCGAATCTCAACTCTTTTCGAGATATTCAGTTATTTATGTTAGTTATGTTTTTCACAACCGAAAGAAAAGTATGAGTTACTTATTTGTTAACGGTTTACGATAACCCCGTAAAGGAATTATAATACTGTAAACAGGTTGTTTAGGATATAAGGACATTATTTAACGCACGTGTACAAAAGCACTGCTTCGAAGTTGAAATGTAACTTCTTCCACTTGTTGCATAATATACTATTATTTTTCACTTCGCTATTGTTTACTTATAATACTTTGAATATGGAATATCTATAACAACCGGCGTATTATTAGCGGTAGTTATGGATGTGAGGGAGTTATAATGTCATATGAGATAGTTATTAAATCATAACTCCTACTAATAATGCCCCGGCTGTTATGGCTATAAGCAAATAATAGCGCAATATACAATATTTATCCCAAGGGTTAAAGGGCTTCGGGATGGATTTCGTTGTTCATAACTCCCTTGGAGCATAAATAGCTATTATTTGTTACTTCGCTATTATTTACTTATAATGCCTTCGATACGAGATATATAAAGCCATCTATAACAGCCGGGCCATTATTAGTGGGAGTTATACATATAAGGGAGTTATAATGACATATGAGGGAGTAATGATTCATAATTCGTGAACTCATATGTCATTATAACTCCTTCGTATAGGTAAAGTATAACGAAGTGACAAATAAAATCTTGTATACACCATTGGGGTTACCAGATGATAACGCACATCGAGCGACATCCATCTCTCGGGTCAAAGGGTCTTAGGACGGATTTTCTCACTCTTGGGGAGTTATCATATATACAAATCCCTTTGTAATTGACTTTTTAAAATACATAACCAGAAAAGTTGTATATAAGTAAATATATAAACGAACACAAAAAAATTGTTCGGTACTCGTGCGTTGTCACATTTCCGGCCTTCAATTTGCTTTATAGAACTCGGAAGACGTCTCATTCTGTTGATTTCGAGCCTGAAATATAGGGTAACAGCGTACTTGTGCCGAAAATAACTATATTTTTATTATGTTTGTATTCATTTCCCTTGAAGCAATTATCTGTAACTTTTTGAATACAAAGAATAGTTAGAAAGATGTCTTAATTCAATAAAATGATAGCAGAATGAGCATCATACAGACGTTAATATGATTTACTTGTTAGGTTACATAAACTTAATAACATTGTTTGTAACAATATTGTTGTTTCATTGTATTTTTATTTATGGAAAAAACTGCTGCTGTTACAATATTTTGTACAAAATTCTTTACAAAAAAAGTAGTTTTTGAAGTTCTTTCAACGTATGTCATTGTGTGTTATCAGAATTGTATTTGAAATGATTATCATTGTTAAGAAGTACATTCGGCGTAATTTTTTTTGTAAATTTATTTATCACAATAGTATTTAGAACTAATTATGAGTTACAAGTTTAATTATGCGTTCACCATCTACTGTATTTCATAGGGGTTATTATCATTAAGTCCTGTCCTGATTGTTTACTACATACCATTGTTATGCATCATTTTATGTAAATATTTGTCACTGTAATAAATTAATCCGATAAGTATAAATGATTTTATTCTTGACATAACCGCCAGTTACACTGGTATTATATACGAGTATCAATGAAATTATTATTATTATATCATTGGTTTAAATAAATACTATGCATTCGGCTCAGATGGTGAGTTTTTTAATAGTGTAATATTTTTAAATTCAATTTTTGCATTCCTTATTTATAATATTACACTACTATTAAAATAATAAGTATTGGCGGTTCACCTTCAAACCAGTTTTATTCAAAAACGGCGGAGCCAATTTTTGTTTAATTTTTACAGCTTATCAATAAATCATTTATTATTATAACTGAGAAGTTTTGTTTTGTTATCTTAAGCCATTTCGTAAATGTTATAAATTATTTACAAAAAAGTGCAATAATTTGGTGTGTTCTTAGAATGCTTATTTTAAAAAGTTTATAACTTTGTTATTGGTGAACAAAATTTAACTAAATTGGAATAGTATACAGCTTAAATATTGAAAAAGAGACGGTGTATATTACAGTTTAGGAAGTACTTGTAGTTTCTCTAGTTTTTACAAAAAGGTAAATTCGCCGAAATCTGTTATTTATGATAGAAATTGAAAATTTCCTTTTTTATAAGATGTATTAACATTATTTGAACAACAAAAGTTAATTGTTTTTAACAAATTATCCGCTCACAGTGTCGCTTTGGTTACGCTCCCGTTTTCCCCTCGCTGAATGTTTCCCGAGCGCTCTTTCGCATAATTTTTTTTACCTCTACAGGTCTTCACGATTTTTTTTAAGTATATCTTTTCTTCTGAAGTGTTAATTTCTCTACCTGTACAATGAGTAGAAAGAATATTTTGAATATCTCTTCAAATAAGCGAAATAGGGTCCTTCGCAATTATTGATTGTAATTTTGTTATTAACAATCCGATAGCAATATAATTTGTTAAAACTATATAATAATGTCCAATAAATTATATATCCAAGTATAAACCGCTTTGGTTGAATGGTTTTTGTTAAATTAATTTTTGAAAATCGACATTCTTAAAAATATCAATGAAAAACACATTTTTTAGAACATATTTTACATTTACCAGCGAATGTAATTTTGGAAAATTTTTAAATTCATCGTATTTATACAATACTTAACAGTTATCAAAATAAACTTAGTTTGATCTAGCGAGGTTTATTAATTTCGGAAATACAAGGTTTGAAAGTGAACTGCCAATACTTATTATTTTTATAGTAAGTGTTTATTAGTTTCGTATATAATATTATTAATTATAGATTCTTGTTTTCGCTTTAACAGTATTGGTCCTCTGAGTTACCGCGCAGGTAGCATTTTTTATATCATTTAATTATCATAGTTTAGAAGCGGTCTTTTAAGTTACCCATATATAAAATTTAAATTGTTGATTGAAATTAGAATTAAATGGCTAATATATTACATTTATGTAAACTATTTCGAAATTGTTTAATTACTATGAAATTACTGTTAAATTACAGAATGTATATAGCTAAAAACGGAATGCATAATCGATACTAAAATAAATGCCGTGCGTTTATGCAACACATTTAGCAATCGCAATCTTTTTACAAGGTCGCGTTCCTGACAAGTTATTTCGTAGTCTATTGTTTGCTTACATTATATATTTTTGTATTATGTATGTATTTGTGTTATTTTTGTTAAAGATTGTCACGGTCTCACCCTGACATGTTAATATTCGTTTCTATTTTGCGTATATTTGTTTAAGTACTCCCTGTACATATCTGTGTATAATTTCGTTTAGGATAAATATGTATAAACATTTTAATATTAAGCAGTTAAAATTTATTTCTGTAGGTATTTGAATATATTTATTTTAATAAATAATTCCTTTTGTTATATTTGTATTTAAAAACAACGATTACTTCTAATTAATTGAAATAATTTAGAGGATTCCTCGCATATAATTTATTTATCGAGTAAGTAATAGGATACAAGTTCTTATCTTGCACTTTTTGTCAATTTTTTGGGTGTGAATCGCATTGAAGAAACGCTTGTTACTTCGCTTTGCTAACGTGTAAACGTTTGATGTGACGAATTTCTTATTCCTTATTACTATATTTAAAAAGGCGTTGTTCATATACGATACAACGGTAGACACTAATTAATCCTACTCTATTTGGTAATTAATTCGTTTTGGTCTACTCTTTTTAGTTTGACTGATGGGAATTTATTTTTCCGGCCCTAATTATTAAGATGTGTTAAGCTGACTTTCGGTAGCTGCATGCTGAGGTGGTGACGTAATGTTGGCTATTCATTAAGCCCTTCTAGACGTACCTGGTGCCGAAGAATGGATTACTTAAGGCCGTAAACAAAAATCTTAATTTACTCCTCACTAATTAGTTATTGGAAAAATGATATCGACTTGCTCATACCGTCGAGCCATGTCCTGCTTAACATGTGCTAGACTTGATAAACGTCGATAAATTCGTTCGTTTTTTACAATGTAAAGTTTTACTTTAAATTTCATGTAACGTAGATCAAATTACTTGTTAGCTTACGAACTAAATATGCTCATTATGTAAAATAATTGCGCCGACATTACTTGGCTTTTCAGAAATAATTTACTTTTATCCAAATGATAAACAATAGCTTCTCAATCACTGCAAAATAAAAGGTTACGATGATAATTTATCTAAAGAACCATTTTTGTTAATTTAATTTTCAATATACAGAGGATGCACAATTTATACAGGCAGTGTAAAATATATTTCTCTAGAGAAAGGATATTAAACGGTAGTTCTTGTTTTTAAATTAATTGATGTTCATATCTGGTTTGCAAAAGAACTGACTTACTTTAGATGACTTTTCTGTATCTTTATTGTGTGTATTGTTTAGCTCGCACTTGCGAATATATATTTTCAGGTTTATTTTTTAAATTTTGCTTACAAATTACTGAAGCTATTATTCCTGACATTCGTTAAGTAAATAATTTCTAATTATCAATATTTTTTTTGTAATGCTTTAGTCTATTCTATTTGATTAACGAACGTATAGTTTATTGTAACTTTTCCAGTTATGTAACTCGTTAGATACGAGGTCTCGTCATAATACTCTAGGTTAGATTTGATCTATAAAAAGCATTTCAGTAAACTTTTTGCTTGTTAAACGTGTCCTTTACCAGGATATAAAATTAACGTCATTTTTAAATAAGAAAAATTAGGTTAAGAAAATACTAGGTTAGCTTTGATCTATAAAAAGCAGTTCATTCATCCTTTTTGGTTGTTAAATGCGTCCTTAACCAGGATATAAACTACTGTTAATACTTTGTTTTTTTATGTATGATGTTATGCAATATGTGTGCACACTGTTTTTTTTATTAAGGATTTGAATAAATACCCATTTATTTGTTGTAATTGACTTGTCATTTTTCAAGTCCTTTCTTTTCTACTTAGGTTGTATATTAGATTTCTTAGGTTTGCTGCTCCAGATGCTGAAAATGTGCTGCAGATAATCTAATTTTAGGTGGACATCTTGTCGTTCAGGTGTTACCTATTGCTGTTGAAGTGAACGACTGGTGCCCTACTCATGCTGTACTTTTCTTACCTTTAGATTAGAAAAGTGTCAACTCAGTTTAAACCAAAGAAATTCACGCCGAGAAGAATATTTTATTGTAATCCTTTTACCACCATAAGCTACACCATATCCCTCCTTCTCTACCGCTTTGTTACTGAGCTAGTTAACACGCCAAGATATTATACGAAATGTTACTAATAGTTATTAACATATCCGTAACTGAAATAGAAGATCTCACTACAGCTTCTTTAACAAACTTAATAAATGTT
Organism: Phrixothrix hirtus; assembly: GCA_024586415.1. NCBI lineage: Eukaryota > Metazoa > Arthropoda > Insecta > Coleoptera > Phengodidae > Phrixothrix > Phrixothrix hirtus. The sequence goes on from JAHWXV010023571.1 coordinate 8,260, forward strand.
AACCTAAACACTTTAATAGTTCCTTCTTAATATCGTGAAAAGATCATTTAGTTGCATTAATTGATTATCCTACTTTACAATTGCGTTTATTATTATTGAAAATGATATGAATTTTTATATCGAATTAGAAAATTTAAGACGGTCTTTAAATCATGTAGGTGGTTTGGCGGTAGAAGTGCTAGCCTCCTGTTATAAAAGCCCTAGTGCGACTCTGGCCTGTTGCTGACTTTTTTCTAAGAATGTGTCCTTAATAATTTGAATTATTTTCATTTACTATTACAAAATCAGTCAGAATGCGTTTTTTATTTATTATATACATCAGCTGGTTGAAATATTTTTAAAATTAGGTAAACAGTACTTTTGAGAGCTATTGAATTCGCATACCCTATTTTTTGGAAATAGCTTTGTTGTAGAAACACAAAATAGCCCAAAAACATATTTAATGGCAAAATACGGCATAAACGTAGGAAATTTAAATACACTTTTGCATATAAAATTATCTTATAAAACTTCAAATTTGATAAATGAACAGAATTTAACATTTAATTATATTATTTGCTAAGGTAATGCTTTTAACATATATAATATAATATTTTGTCTCTAAAATTGTAATCTTATATAAACAAAGATTTAATCTAGGCTATATATTTTTTTAAAAGGATAGTGGGAATTGGCGTGTAACAGATGCCGTAGATTATATCCTAGGGTGCCAGTTATAACTTAATAAAGTATAGATATAAAGATAAAATTTTGCGGATAAAATTTACACTCTCCGTATCCGCCAGGTAAGCACTCATTGGGAGATAACATTCTGTAACAACAATCTAAATCACATAAAGTTATTGAACAATTCATTAATGTGAAGCAGATTAAGTACCATTAAATACCAATTCTGTTGAGCATTAGACTGCATGATACGGAAATATCCATCCTCAGCTGTCGTTTCTTCTAGTTAACTAGGAGATAATAATGGAATTATACAATGATCTTCAAGTCTAAACAGAATTAATATTTTACCAATGCTCAAATGAATTATGACTAATTTCCTTTCTAGAAGAAAATTTAAATAGATTTCCATTATCTCTAAGGGCAGATATTTTCCAAATAGGAACATTCAATCGACTTAGGGAAGATTTTTTACAAATCAATTTAGATTCACCGAATTCTCCAGCTATACGAGAATAACTAAATTATAAGTTGTTATATAACTTCAATGATCTAATATAACAAACAAAAAGGTTTCTCAATTAATGATTTAGAGAAATTTAGTTTTTAGACCCCTTTAAATAAAAAAAATGGGAAATTTGACGGTTCCTTCAAATTTGATCAAGTTTTGGCCGTTTTAGAACTAGTCCAAAAAAACCAAAATCGTGCGAATTCTAAATTCCCTCCTATCTCGTTAATTTGAATTATGACCTCATTTTAATTTGGACATTGTTCAGGCACAACATGCCATTATCTTCTCACAAAAGTTTAAAAATTGGAAATTTTGTTTTTCGACAGTAGGCTGAGGTCCAGTGGACTCCTGAATTTGAACATTTTTCTATTTATGCAACTCACATACAAAACGAATACTTAACACAAGTTGAAAACTTAGTAAACAAAATTTTAACAACATAGGAGCGCAAATTACAATTTCATTAATTAAACAGTTAACATTCGTATTAAAGAAATTGCCGCACATGTCCACCACCCTACTCAATACACTTTTGACAACGGACTTAAACAGCATTTACAACTCTCATTAAAGTATTTCTGTTAAGAGCCCGAAAAGTATTCCTCACTCGTTCCAAAATTGCTACATTTTCTGGAATTTCAAACGAATAAACTTCATTTTTTGCATGCTCTTATACAAAAAAAATTTAGGGGATTAATATCTGGCGATCTTGCTGGCCATGAAATGTCTCCATTATTGGCGATGATTTTATTATGAAATATTCCCCTTAAATAATCATTAATTATACCACGATTATGAGTAAGGCATCCGTCGTGCATAAACCAAGTTTCGTTTAAATTTTCGACAACTTGTCTAATTGCTGGTACAATTTGATTATCCAACAGGTGTAGATGTCGTTCCACATTTAAATTAAAATTAAAAATAAATGGCCCAATTAATTGATTTCCTAGAAAAGTGTACCATAGTGTTATTACCCTACCAAATTATTACAAATTTAAGATTACCTATTACACCAAACCAAACATTGAATCCAAATTTCGTTTGGAATCTCCTCTGGTTAGGATTGTGAGGATTTTCCACATTCCAATAATGAGTGTTATGTCTATTAAATATTCCACAATTTGTGAATCTCGTTTCGTCAGTCCATATAACCTTATTCGAAAAATTGGGATCTTCGCGACATTTTT
>JAHWXV010023589.1:0-12915 GCA_024586415.1 Phrixothrix hirtus
CTCTAACATGTTTTTATCCCGCTTATATATTATATATAATACCATAACGGATAACTTAACAGATGCGATAGTTAAATTTCTCGTTCACTGCACAATGACCCACGATATCTCATTCGTTGAAATGCTACGCCGCCTTTCCCCGGGCGGCACGCGGCAGTCCAAGTTGTAAAGTTAAGTAGGATCACATTGAAGTTGTGCTCTCAGTGTTTTTGTATTCGCTGTAGTGTAGTGTAGACGTTTGTTTCGGATTGTGCACCCCCAACTCATAAAAACTACGCGCCGCGGTTGTTCATTCTACATAATTGTAAAATTTTTTCAAATACCGCTTGTCTTTAAAACCTATATTTCTCATTAGCAAGATCTAAATTGAAGCATTGTGCTTTAATTTAGAACCCATTGTATGTAACACATAAATCATCAATGAAGCTGTTCAAAGAAAATTTCTGAAACTTTTATTCTATAAAGCAAATGGTACTTATCCAACTCATGGATTTAATCATGACCAGCTACTTTCTCAATGGAATGTCCAGTCATTACAACATAGAAGGCTGGCATACTTCGTTACCTTCCTTTTTAATATTTTACATAATAAGATTGATCGTTCGCCTTTACTATCCCAATTAAATTTGTGTGTTCCCCAGTATCACTGAAGGAAAGCAGCCGTACTGGTATCCTCTTTAAAGCACCGCTCTCAACTCTATGCCGTACATATAACTCACTCCAGCATGTCGCTGATATTCATCAAAATAACTTGCAAATGCTTATTAATCCATTATTTCAATCTAGAGTTTAATTTAAATGTGTAATAATTTAGGTTAATTATTTACTGCTTAGTGTTTATTATTTACTATTATTATTCACTATTAGTCTTAATCTAATTTGATCTGCCTTAATTTTTAATGTTCATTTAATTATTTTTGATGTTCTAATTTAGTTTAATTATTTTTAGTTTAGCTATTTTTAATATAATCGTCTATAATACTGTAATTCAATTTAGCATTAATATCAAGAAATTCATTTTATCATAATTCGTCTTGCATTATCATAATTAATATTATATAATTGTCCTGTAATTGGATGTAATCTGTTGAAAACCAATATTATTATTATTGTTATTATCACAGAGAAATAGCTAAGAGCGCGTTGAGCGCGGAAAAAACAATTTCAAAGTATTATCTTTTAGGCTATGGAATCGGTGTTGAATATTTTATCCTAATTTATAATACTAAAGTTTTGTTTAACATTTTACGTCTTTTGAAAACTTATACGGGTCCTATGCGGTTTATCTCCTTTCTTCCTCTCTCACTTCTATAAACTTTTCTGAAAACTAGTGCAATTCTCCAAATCGATTAGGAAACCGTTTCATCCAGATTTGAACCGGAAAGAATTAAAGTAATTAAATAATTTTACTTTTACGTTTTCAAAAATTAACCGCATTTATCATTAAGTAAAATAGTATAAGTATCCTGAAGGAATTCTGTTGTGAGACTATTTATACTATTTCATTCATTACTTACATTATTTTGCCATCAAAAAATTACAAGTGTCTACAATGGAAAAATCTTTATTTTATCGAAGATGGACTCACTATATTGGGTAACTAACTTAATTTTAAAGAGCGCTTTGTTTCATATAAATATTTATTGTATTGGCGTGTCTTGTTTTTGTCTCTCTTGAAATTATTCAGACAAGCAATTACTCTCACTAATATAATCTTAGTGATAAATTTTGTTGCCTGTTGAATAAACTTGCGCTATCTTGGTATATATAGTAATTAAACCAGTTATTTGTTTTATAAGTCCGTATTTATCTTCACTAAATTAATTAATTATTTAACACATATTCAACTTAATATTTATTTTAGAGTACACTAGTAATTACCTATTATACTTATATTGATTTATCACAACTTCTTAGCTTCTTTGGAAAACTAAATTAAGTGATGTTTATGTAGAAAGATGTTATTCTGGTATATTCGAGAATATTAAGCAATAAAATATACGTGACCTTGAATTTATTTAATTATCATTGCAGTAATGAGTCATTCGTGATTATGTATGCCCCTTGGTATCTTCTGGTATGTTTCAGATTTTTCTACAAAATCTTGCTAGTTCTAATTTTGTTACATTTTAAACCACAATTTTTGTACACTATTTATTTAAACGAATTTTTTCCTTGTATTATACTTTTACAGTATAATTATTCCTATTGCTGACTATAATAATTGATTTTGTCTCTTATCCATCACAACGTATATTTACATACATTTTAATTAGTATCGCTTTTGGGAATCATGAATTACCAGGTATTACGATACAAAATATGAACTTATTTAAAAAATATGGTGCGAAACTTCCACAAAAGTCTGTTTTAGTGTATACCGAGCTAGTCTCCGACGACACTGACAATAAGTTGCATCTTTGCGAAGACGGCCAAGAGTGCTTACACTTTCCTTTCGACGCTCAAAGAATAGAGCTCGTGAAGAAACTATTAAATCTACTGCTACCCTTTTCCATGTTAGACAATCTAGTTACTGTCGAAGTAGAATCCCGCAACACTACCAATTTGAGATAATACCATGGGTTAGTGAAACAAGTTACACAAAAGCATTGCCAAATACGGAAAGTAATCTTAGTTATTTGAAAATATAATACCGTCTATCTATAAGAACACATACCTTTTTGTGTAATGTGGCATTTTACATATAAGAGCTCATTAGCTAGTCATATTCTAGCGACAGTTACTGTCTAACTACCTGTTGCAGTTGTAACGATTCTAACATTTTTACCTATTTTCATATGCATACCTTTAATACTCCTTAATATTACCCGTATTTTTATGTTAATTACTAAACTTGTAAGTTTCGGTTTTTGAAATAAAAACATAATATTGTTTGCAGTGAAATCCGTTGTTTTGCTGAAATCTGTTGCTATATTGATTTTAGTACTAACGATTGTATGCACTACAATTGAGGAGATGCAATTGTATTGTAAAAATTACAAATTATTGATAAAGTAAGGTGTCGATTAATTATGCAAAGAATTTTAAATGCATTACAACTATTTATGTTAATTAAACTCTAATTGTTGCATGTTGTGTTTAGAATTCTAATAGGAGCGTTGCCTACTATAACAAATTGTATGCACATACACTAGATTCTATATGTATTTAGTGCTGACTTTTTTGTACACGGTGTGTAGTTAAGTTTGTTTAAAGCAAGATCCAAAACAATTTTAGGTAAGTAGAAATTTTTTGTAATGAACTTTTATCCCAGAATAGCCCTATATTTCTTGAAAAGAATTTCTCGAAAAATCATTTGGATGTTTATTAGAGTCGAAACAATAATACTAAATAAACTATTTGATTTATAGTGCTTGAATTATTATTTGATTATATTATGTCAGTAACACATAAAAGCTTTAGACGCACATTTTTTAAGAAATAAAATGTAATTCGCTTAATGACAGTTATTAGGTTAATACCGCGTACACGCATCCGATTTCTTTCGATATTTTTCAAAATAAACCGACAAAAATCTAAGTGGCTGGTAACATTATATTTATCCCTTTTTTCCATTCTTGTTGAGAAGTTTTAGACTTTTTTGACCATAACTTATGTAACTATGCAGAGAATAACAAGCCTTTATGGATTTTGCTTCTACTAAGAAATTTTATCAATTTCTTTCTAAATCTAATACACTATAAAAACCATTATACTACTGCTTATTTTATTTTCTCTTTTTGGTATATTTTTATAACTCTATCAGAGCGATATTGCGTATATATAGTTTTATTTCGAGTTTCAATCCTGTTTTGCTTTCTATCTCGTAGACAATAGCAAAAGGAAATGATGCTTGCAAATTGCAGCAATTTATGTTACTGATCTAGTAAAAACATCTCTATTTTTAGAAATATTTGACCCATATCTTGCTTAATTTAGATCCGAATAATAACCAATTAAGTAATAGGCCTAATTAGCTGTAAATGTGGTTTGTAGAACATAACATGTTTACTTCATCAAAATCTAATTATAAGGAACCTATATGTGGGTTTCAAAGCGTAATTTTGTTTTTAAATATGACAGAATATCTATTTAATCCGACTAAACATTTCAGCGTAATCGTGAATTATGCATATAATCTTCACACAAACATATGTACATAGAGCTTTCTACTGCTTTGAACAAAATTGACACTAAATGATACTAGAAGAGTTAACAAATGGCCCTGCACGGTAATTATCTTATGCTTTCGGGCTCTATAACTTAAATTTCTTTCTTCTCAACTGTTTCTTTGTGTAAATTATTACCACTATATAATTTATCTGATGTTTGGTGAATTTAAAAAACATCGTGGTTTCACGTTTTCGGAAGAACTTACAAGATCTGTTTTAAAACTACTGCATACAATTTCAATTTAACACTTCGTCAATTTACAGACGAAATTAAATTTTAACATCAGTGAATATGACTTTTAAGCATTTTCCTTAATTAAACATTAATTTTAATTAAATATTCTGCGGAATGAAATTATGTATGCTCTTATGTAAAATAAAGGAAATTAAATTTTCTTGAGTTTTTACAATAAATATGAAATTGCGTTTTGTACAAATAATTACATTTCCTAAATTATTTTTCAACTTAAAACTTTATAAAGAAACTGGTACTTACCATTTTGACAGGCACTAGGAGTATATTGTTAAAATATTGAAACAGAAGCAAGCACATTGTGATTTATTCACTTCGCAAAAAGTTATATCAGTATATTACCGCACAAATACCGTTATTTATAAAATATAAAAGCAATTTAAAACGTCAAAATAAGACAACCATAAAATTCTTCAATTTATAATAATAAATCAGTTTACTACAACTAGCTGAATTTGTATTAGAAATTTTAGCTTTAAGATACTAGCCATTTCTTAGGTTGATTTTACTTTGTCAATGCCTATGACAATGCTATAAAGAGAAAGCACTATTTTACACCCAAATGTTTAAAAATTTGATTACACTTGTGTGCGAATATAATAAACGGTGTAACTCAAAATCCAAAATCATGGAAATATAGAATTTCCTATTTAGCTGTAATTCTTTCATCACGTACGAAAACAAATAACCGGGAAATGCCAATCTATTATTTAGATTTTGAGGTTTTACGCCAAGCTATAAGTGGCCTTAATGATTGTTTTTAGCTTTTTACAACTTTTTGACATTAGTATCATTTAATGCGAACTAATTGTCACGTTTTCCGATGTTAATGGTTTCTGTATCAAAATAATTCGACACAGACAACTAATATTAGAATAAGAACGGTAAAACGTAATTAAAAATTACACTTAAATAAATAATTTAGATTATAAAATATTACATATAATTAAAAATAAGAATCAAAATATAAATAATAAAGAATCCCTTAAACAAAATATAAATACAATTTTAATTAAAACATTTTATAATTAATAAAGAATTCAATGGAAAAGTTATCCTAATTCATGATAACATGTGTTTGAAGAAATGCAAGTTCAATGTATTTTACCACAGATCAACAAATATAAATAAATACAAGAACTAAACAGGTATGGCCAGCAAGTGGTAAAAGTTACAATTAAACAATCAGAAAATAGAAACCTAATGAATTTTAAATTATTTAAGAATAAATTGAAATGACCACCTATTGAGCAATAGTATAATCTAATAGTTAAGATAGTTTAGAAATATAGAAAACTATAATATTTATTAATTAATTAAAAGAGATGCCATTGTAAGCGTTCAGTATATTACAATAATTCTCAGAAATTATATTTTATCAACTATTATGATAACGAAAGGACTATAAAAGCCATAAATAAACACAAAACAGCAGAGGCTTCGCGACTATCATGTAAAATATATTTTACCGATCATATATCCTATTAATCTATTTTCTCGTTAACGTATATATGAACGTAATAATTCAGGACGATTTCTGTTTTCTTACGCTCATTAAATTCATAGTCCTGTGCTAACACTATAAGAACGACTTCCGATAGTTATAACAGAGAATACAATTACCATAAATATATCTAAAGAGTTACAATATCCATGACGACTTCTGTTGTATTGTTTATTCTGGTAGAAGCCACTGAGAGGACTATTTATACAGCAAAAGGACACTTCTGCTATTGTATATATAGCCCCGCAAGAGTACGAAATAAAAAACATCTAGGACGAATTCCATTTGGTACAATATTATATTATAATTTAGCATTTGGGAATTTTACAGTATAAATAATGAATTTAACTTTTAAAAATACATGTATAAGAATAACTACCCTTTTATTGAAGACCTGATTCGAATCTTAATAACGAATGCATTATATCAAATAAAGAAAATACAAGTTAACATAGAGATCGTGTCAAAACTAGACTGGTGAAAAACCTTGTAACAGTACTTTCGTAAATTAAGGCAGAGGATTATAAATTAAATATGGAACCCCTTGAGAGATTTCATGCACTATGAGCTAAAGCTGCCGCGTCAGTCAACTTGACAAACCCAACTTGACACCAGTTACTTTATGTCAATCTCTCAACCAGTACAAAGTGTCTCGAAAAAGAATTCATAGAATAACCGGCGGTACCTTTAGAGTTAACCAGTGTCAAGAGTAATTGGTAACTCAAATGAATGACCATTGAAGTTATTCTCGAAATAGTAAAAACTACCATTATCTTAATATTAACCTTCATCAAAGATAAACTGTTTATGTAAACAGGACGTTATCACTATGAAACCATAATAAAAATGATTACAAATTAAAGAATGTAAAAATTTTATTTTATAGATTCTTATCAAGAACTAGTTTTAACTAAAAGGATGATATAGATTTAAATTTAAAATAGGTAAGTCAAATCTGTTTATTTTTTCACTAAATTTTTATTTTCTTAGATAAATTTTTATGCTCTAAGTTGCACAAGATGTTATTTGGCTATTAATTATTCGTGACGTTTGTTCTTCATTTTTTGTCAATTTCATATAAAGTCACCGTAGAATTGGTTTTATACATAAAGGGTGCTTCATTAGTGGGGTAACGTTCTATAATTCCCTTAATATTGGAAATGCAAAAAAAGTTGGAGAAAGAAGTTCAACAAGTCGTAAAAGTTCACATTTCAAATTTATTTTGAAATATACAAGGAGTTCCATTTAAGGTTGGCAATTTAAAAGATACTTATTCCTTTCAACCTATATATTTTTCTATTATTGATTATGCTGTGGAATATACTTTATGATTATATAACCCTTTTCTATTTCGGATACAAGATTAAAAAGCCACTAAGGGAAATGTGTGTATTTTCTAGTTAATATCATATAACATAACAGAGCCATATATCCGTGATTTTAACTTTTTAAAAATAATATTTGGTAGTTATAGACTGACGAATTGATGTTATACTTAGAACTTACTAGAACTTCGTTATAATACAGACAGTGTTCATTCCAGTACGTTGAAGTTGTTGGCAATCTTCAAATGCTATTTGCTCAAGTTTTTGAATTTTGCATAGCTAAGATGTACAACGATACGTGGCACTTAATATTTTAAGAAAATTTTCCTGTTTTAAATACGCTATGAAAAATTATAACCTTACTTTCTCGTACACTTTATAAAACATAGGTATAAAAAAATATTGTTTTTGACCATTTTCAAAGTCCTCCTCAGTCATAAAATTATGTTTTTAAAAATTGATCTCTGTGTGTGAACGATGTAACCCAAATTTCAAATTTAAATTTATTATATTTGTGGTATGCGACAACAAAATTCAGATTAGATTCGGATAATCAGAAGTGCCAATTTATTCTTATCATATTTAGGTATTTCGCGAATTTATCGAAAACAGCCCTAAATATTTTCATAAACTTGCGAAGTTTCTTAAAAATTTGGTGACCTTTCATGCCTACTAATCGGTTTCGGTAGTAAAATTCATCGATTCAAGTAATCTGGAATAACTTCAGAGATAAGCAGGACCCGTTTGCGAGTATTTGGACTGATGGCCGCTGAGATGGTTATTCCCTATGTCAATTTCCATAAACATAACGTAATTTAAAACAATTGTAGAATGTTATGTGTTGTCTCGCCAGATTTTTGTTGATAAATCATCTATGAAAACAAAGCTATTGAAATAAATTAAAAGATTTTAGTAAATACATACCTATAAATACATAGCTGTAAGCGTTTTTCAAGGAAACGACTCACATTTCGAAACATACCTGCATCAATAGCTTGGAATACTTGCTGAATTCTATTTTTCATTTATAGCAGGAACAGTGCTGTACATAAAATCCTTTACATACCCCCACAAAAAAAATCAATTTTCTGGGCTCAGGTGGCCTAGGATGCCATTCAATTGCATCACCTCTTCCTATCTATCTTGCAGGAAAATTGTTAAACGAACATTGGGACAAATCTTGGGTACCTGTGCTGGCGCCTCATCGTGTAGCAACCACTAATTCTGGCGAACAATAAGCGCAACGTTTTCTAGAAGGTCTTTAAAAGTGCCTTGTAAGAATTCGGGACATTCCTCCTCAAACATTGAGTGACCACCTGGCTTGAGTATGTGTGGCAACAAAATGATGGTTTCTATGTGGCGTAAAAATGAAAATCTATGAAACACTACCTCATTTGCGTAAAGGGTAACATCGAAAAATTTCCCTTTTTTTGTAGTTCCTGTGTCCCGCTACAGGATTCCAGAGGCTTTCCAAAATCATTTTTATTCATTTTTTACGATAATTGAATATGATATAGGTGCATCTTAATTTTATATAAAATTTTTCGTATTGCCGTTTTATTTATATCCAATTGTCTTGATAGTGTTCTGTGACGGATGTAGCGATCTTCAGCAACACTCAAAAGCACTGCCATTTGAGTTTCTTCTTTAATAACTGGTTTTGTCGTTTTCTTCTTCTTATACAAAATACTACGAGTACGCCTGAATTTACCCATTAATCTTCGAAAAGCTTTTTGTGTCGGCTGCTTTAGTTCAGGATATGTCGCTATACATACATATACATTTTTATTACCAGGAAATAATTTTTATCGCTCTCTCCCAGCATATAAATCCTATCAATTAATTCATCCTTAGAAAGATGCATTTCAACAACAAATTAACTTTCAACTTACAAGTTTCTACAACATAGTATATTAGTTTTCAATACTCATTGTTTTCTCATAGTTGACTACTAAAAAGGAAACCTTATGCTAACTATATTTCGAAAACCTTAAGCAACTTCATAAATAATCATAGTGAGTATATAAAATACTTAATAAAATTTGAAGGATAATAAAATAAAGCCATAAAATATAGGGAGCTCAATTTAAAAAACTAGTGCAAATGACCTTTGAAGACTATCAACGTCGACCTACTGGAATGAACATGTTAATTATAATGAAATTTTAGTAAGTTCTAAATATAAGATTAATACGTCAGTTTATAACTACAAAACAATATTTTTAAAAAGCTAAAATCACGTTGTATGTTATATGATAATAACGGGAAAATTCACACATTTCCCTTAATAACTTTTCAATCCTGCATCCAAATTAATAAAAGGGTTTGCTCATTATAAAAAATATTTCACAGTGTAACCATTAATAGAAATATATATAGGGTGGTCTATTAAAACAACTATCTTTTAAATTACACAACCTTGATTGCAACACCTAAGATATTTCAAAATAATTTTAATATGTGAACTTTTATGACTTCTTTAGCTAGTTTTACTAGCATTGTCTAAAAATTACTGATATGAATACGGTTTACCCTCAAAGATAGATTACATGTTTGCGCTGCCTGTATGCTCTCAAGCGACACATGCGACACACTTTAAATTTGTTTGACATACACTATGTTTATCGTTATCTAACCAGAGCGCTGCAACATTTTGGGTAAGATTCCTTTTCAGAATTGTTTTTATTATGGTGATTTTTTTATTCATGAATTTTTATAATATTGAAAAGCCACGTGTTGTTACTGGTCATCATCGACACGACGCTTTTTGGACAAACTTCGTAGTATGTAGAGATACATTTTACATATACTTTAATATACCTTAGTTTGAGATTGTAGAACTAGAAGAAACTTCGGGTGTAAATTTCTTAAAAATAATAATAGAGCTTTAATCTATGTCTAAGAACCCAATTACAGAATACAGAAGACATGTGTATTCCTTAAAAGCAATGCTAATAGCAAAGACTAAAACGAAAATTGTTAATTATCATAATTAGGTTAACCTTTTGTATTTGCTACTTGATATTTACGGATATAACGATTTTGTGTTTTGCATTTTCTGTAAACAGTAATTAAGATGGCCCGTTGTCGCCTTTCTGCGTCAAAGCAATTTATTTCTAATTAATAATTTCTCGGTATATGGAATAACTATTTTCATAGTAATGTAGTTATGTATGTAACTACGAGGTATAGATGTCAGATTTCTCAAGGAGAATATCTTATGGAATTAGAAAATATTTACTTTCCTTTAAAGTTAGATAAATACTGAGCATTTATATACCGAAACTACTATAACTGACGGTAGGTGTAAATCTTTCCAAGAAAACGAATTTCGTGCAGAGAAAACTTAACGGATTATGAAATAACTGCAACAGCATCGGCATTTAATGAATTTATCATAAAATTTAAACCTTTTCTTAAGGCTATATTAAGAGAGCAGTATCTATAAGCGTGTCCTTAATTTGACAAAATGATGAAAGATTTTCAGAAATTCAAACAGGTGATTTTATTTTTAATTTTCTAGCTTATGTGTTATTATGCATGCCTTGGGAACAACTTTATAGCCTAAAGTTTCAAAGAGTTAGGGAATTCTATTTTATTCAAACCAATCTCGTGTTTGTTTCAATTCTAGATAACTACAAATCTTGCAAACCTTTAAAAACTTCATTTAAATGCTTTATCTGCATTTTCCCGTCGTTCTAGTTATAAATGCGTCATGAATATATAGGGTGAATTCTAGCTCCCTACCAAACTGAAATAGCAACTAGAGGCGTCCCAAAATAAACTTTTTCTTAAAATAAAGTTTTGATCTAATTCTAATAATAAGAAAGTCACAACGGTTTAAAGTTATTATAAATTTTAAGATTTTGTATAATATTTTAATATCAAAATACGCTACTAATTTAGTTTTTGAAAACAAATTTGAAATTCAGGTGACATTTTAATAAAATGTTTATAAAATTGAAATTGTATGGTTATGTAAATTGTTCTTCAAAATACACAGTTATTGACTTTCGTTTATTGAAAAACGCTGATTTATTTAATCTAATTAAATACACCGAATGTCACTTAAAAGTCAGAAATTAAGTATTAAGTTATTAATGTGTTGTCATAAATTCGTCTGAAATAGTGATTTACAGTAACGAGGAATACGTAGACATGATTATGATGTATGGAGCTGCCGAAGGAAACGCTAACCATGCAAGACTTATGTATTTTGAACGATTTCCAAATCGATAAACGCCTTCCAAAAATGCCTTTCTCGGGGTAATTCGATGCGCAAGAGAAACTGGGAATTTACAACACAAACAAGGCCATAGTGGTGTTAGGTAAATGTAGAAGAAGTAATTTTGGATATGGTATATAATAAACTACAACAAGACAAATTGCCCAACAAGTCGAAGTTTCGTAATCCTTTGTTCAGAATTCATTGCACAAAAATGGTTTATACCCCTACCATTTTCAAAGAGTGCAGGGATTGGTTCTAGGTAACTATTCATTACGGCAGCAGTTTTTCAAATTTCGTTAAATAAATTTTCTTTTGCTTTGTCATGTACATAATTAAATTATCTAATTGTGTGCAAAGTGTTTGTATTTCTATGTAAACGTCAACACAATAACACCTCAGCCGTACTCAACAAGTGGACGTTAATTTATAAGACCTTTAAACCGTTGTAACTTTCTTATTATTAGAATTAGACCAAAACTTTATTTCAAAAAAAAGTTTATTTTGATCCCCTCTAGTTACTATTTCAGTTTGGTAGTGAGGTTAGAATTCACCTTATATACAAAACTAAAAATTAAATTATGCAAAAATTAGTTAATATTTCATCGAAAAATTAAACTTGCATTACCAGTTCCATAACGCATTCTGGTGCAATCAAATAACTCAAACGTTGTAGTTAAAGTAGTTTTTCGAATTTCTGAAGCTTTTTCAACTCCTTCAAAAACTCTTGTGTATTTCGAATAAAATATTCGCCAGATACAGTTACACTACAATAACCTGTAATCACCTACACTATGTCAATTACCAGAAACTTTCGTTGCAATTGTTTCGAAAGGTGAAGACCAATTACTCGAAGAACTCCAAAAATAAGATCTAATAACTGATTTATTATTTGTAATTTCGGAATGGTACGGAACTAAATGCCTATATTCACACCTCGCAAAAGTTTCATCTGGAATTTGTATACTTTTGCATGACAGGCCATTAGTTTCGTGATCACAGAATGTGTCAAATAATTAGGGATGCACGTAGAATTTGTATAAAGGTAGCATATGCTTGTAAAGCGCGAACGAAAGGACCTTCCCAAGCGCGTCAGGTGGTATGTGGAAGTAACATCCCGCAATACGCATGCGCAGATTTGAGGTCGTGATATTCATCCAGTTTATTTCGAGAAGCGGAAGTATGAGTTAAACAGCGTGCTGTTATCGAAAACTTAACTGCTAAAAAAATGACTCCTACTGAGATTCATAGTCGTTTAAAGGCTGTTTGTGGTAACTATGATGTTGAAAGGTCTACTGTAAATCAATAATAATAAGTTTCTTTCAATATTAGCTAAAAAAGCTATTGCATACATCAATATAACAATACATTTAAAAAATTAAGGTTTCTAAGTATAAATATAAAAATGTGGAGCATAAAAGGTAACAGTTATAAAC
>JAHWXV010023596.1:0-10121 GCA_024586415.1 Phrixothrix hirtus
AAGAATATGGTGGATGCGGAAGCAATTCGTGTGTAGTTCATCCAATTTCCATTGAGTTTGCCTCGATGTGCGAGCTGGTGCGTTGTCATGATGAAAAAGTACTTTCTGTTTTGCCAAATTTGGTTGTTTTTCTTTATTTCAACGTGCAATCGGTCATACAATAATCTCCTGTGGTTGGTTTTTGCGTTTTAAGATAATCTATGACACCTTGTGCGTCCCAAAAAACAGTCGCCAAAACCTTTCCAGCTGATGCAACCATATTTGCTTTCTTCAGTGTACTTGAACCAGCTTCAACCCATTGTTTTGATTGTTGTTTTGTTTCAGGTGGGTAGTGGTGGATCTATGTTTCATCTACGGTTATGAATCTACGCAAAAATTCATCTGCATTACGTTGAATCATCGCCAAACATTGCTTTGAAATGACCACACAATTGCGTTTTTGTTCGATTTTCAACAAACACGATACCCATCCTGCTGACAGCAGTTTCATATGTATTTGTTCAGGCAAAATGTTACCCACGCATTCTTTTGGGATGTCTAAGTTGTCAGCTATTTCACTCACTTTGAATTGTATTTCTTCCAAAACGTTATCTTGAATTTTATCAATCATTTCTTTGGTGGTCACTTCTATTGGTCCACCTGAACAATGTTTATCAATTGTGCTTGTAGGTCCACGTTTAAATTCTGAAAACCAATAAATCACAGTTGAATTCACTGGAGCAGATGTGCCGTAATACTTATCAAACTTTTCCTTTGTTTCTTTCGCGGTTTCCCACGCAAAAAATAATGCTTAATCAATGCACGAAATTCGTTTTTATCCATTATTTTAACAGAATCCCAAGTTGTTAGCTTTTCATGGATGTCAAACATAAACTAAATGACATAGTGCTAAAAATTTATATTCCACCTACTAAGAGATTATATTTGATCGAAGTGATATAAATTCGGTGATCAGTGGCGTCATCTCTTGGAAACCGGCTAATTATCAGACCGCTCTCTAAATTTAATAGGTAGTTGAATTGTTACAATGCACGTATTATTTGCGATTTGTTATAGTATAGCAAACTTCACCATAAGCAGTCGAAGTTTCACAACTTCCTGTCGCTCCAATAACAGTGATTACAAATATAACATATTTTATTGTTTTATCAAACGTCATCATTCGAGATTTACTATGGACCAATAAATACAATCCATCTCTTTAATTAGCGGCTTTCATTTTGATTGGGTGCATTTACTGTTTCTTTCAGAAGCGATTTGCGTTTTCGGTATAAGTTATTTAGGTACAGACCAGTTCCAGATTGTGTCGACAGAGATTTGCAATCCTGCAGTGGGGTATGCTTTTAAATTCGTATTTCCTTAAACCGACTGGTATCCTTATTCTCTTCTGATACTTTAGATTATCGATCGTACAAGCTACACGCGATGGACTCGTCTACAGTTCTTAAGTCACTCCCGGAACTAGTTGAATCAACGGCACTAAAGATAATACGAATGGATGAGACATTTCGCGACGTAACTCTTACTGAAAACTAAGTGTAGAGATGACCCTTGTGCTTAGCTTATGTTGGATATCTGAAGTGTGACAAATAATATCTCAGTTATTTCCCATGGCACACATGCAAAAAATCTATTTGTATATCAAAAAAGGAAAGCATATTATTTGCCCATATGCGCGAAGTTAACGGCCGTCGATTTCATCTTAGGCGGTGATCTGACAAGCGAAGAAAATATTCTATTCCAAAGTTATACATCTAAACAACATTTAACTAACAGATAAATTTAACTGGAGATTGAAATACCAGCCCTTAAGCCAACAAACACAATGTTCCCGTATTAGGCGTAAGGCAGAGAAATGGCCAATATAAATGTAGCTCTGAAAACTTTATTCCCAAATAAACCAATAACATGGACATCCCACATTATATAGTCGCCACTCTAGCATTTGCAACAACTCGACTAATGCAAAACATGTTTCATATTGCCCAACCTTGGTGCTATGATTTTTACGTGATGCGCTTCTGAAGGACGACCAAAATTCTCAAACACGCTCGTGGAGACCTTTTTCAGACTAATTAGTTCAAAACTACGGCTCATACGAAGGACGATATTCCATAATGATAAACTGAATTCCTTCATGACAATTCAGTCCCTTTTAAATTTCGTTAACGCCGTCTCGGTATTGTCCTCGGTGTTTGAAATACACAATTTTTTTAAGAATCAGTAACTAAGGAATTGTACACAAGTAATGTTTAATCATTAACGGAACAAACTATACGATTAGATTTCCCTTTCGAATTTTAATCACTCCTTCCTTCTATTAAAATGTGTTCTTGGTTAAAATTCTGTAAAATAGGATAACTCCTATTAGATATGCGAATTTTTATGAAACATACTTTAAAAATTCATACCAGCGGTGGAACTCCTCCAGATTCGGCAAAATTGCAGTAAACATGGCGAAATGACCATATCAGTTGAATCTAAGAGGGCGTATGGAATTTCCGCATCCTGAAGCTTCTCAGCTATAAAACAAAACAAACATAATTTTAAATACACCAAATAATTATTAATTATGTACTCTAACGATTAAAAAGTAGATTTAATTTTAATTTATGGAGAATGCCATAAATAAATCTTTACAAGACTTGATAGCACTTAAGAATAAACTGACCAATAAAGGAATTGCACACGCACTGAAGTAGAAGTAATTCGCATTATCGCACAAGTTGTTCATGTTAGCCAAAGGAGTATAGTTACGCAATTAGAAGTTAGTTGGTCTTCAGTAAAAAGAATATTAACATCGAATCAATTTCATTTACCTCATATTACCCTCTCGCAAGAATGTAAAAAGCAAAATTTTGAATGGAAAATAACTTTATCTGTTTGTACGGCAAAAATCAAGGAAAATTCTGGATCCTCTAATGGACCCATGTATGTTCAATGATGAAGAAACATTGTCAATATTGGCAGGCATAACTCACAATATTATTCGCAAGTTAATCTCCGTCGTATCCACGAAGGATACCTTCAGAGAGCGTATTATGTTAATTTTGGTCTGGTATCTTAGGGCAATGTATAATTGGAACGCAGTTTTTTGATGTTGTGACATATGGCGTTAATTATAACACGTTGGGGTAACGTATATAGAAGTCAACGTAAACAAAGGCGGAACCAATGTACCCTTATTTTCGTTTTGTATTCACTTACACTTGATAAGGCTCTCCAACTACTCAATAATATCAGGCGTGGCAAATGAATGTTAAAATGAACAAGCAGTATACGAATTATAGTGCTTTGGGTGCTTTTAGATCTTAAATAATTACGAGTAAATTATTAATTGAGTTAACTGCAGACTGACATCGATGATAAAATGTTACCATAGGTTTAAAATAAATTGTACAAAATTGATTATATAAATTTGTTGTATCAAACATAATAAACTACAATAATATATAACGATTTAATTAACACAGTAAATCAGTATATTAAGTTGAATTCATAATTGTAATAAATTTGATATGACTAAATTGATATAATATAAGAACTAAATTGTGTTACCCGATAGTGGTACAAATTTAAAACTAGGCTTACACGTCCGTCCGGCATCTGCTAGCCGTTGCTCAGAATAGCAGTAATCAGTCGTCAAATGCAGATTCGATAGAGATGACAGTTGTTGGAGTAAAGATGGTAGCGGTTCCCATTGAATCCGAATTGAACTGAAAGAGAACTGGCCAAGTAGTCTATTTAATTATCAAAACTAGGAAGCGCCGGTTTTCCACTATGTTAGAAGCGAAGCTTATATATCAACAGGCTAATTACTGCGAGAAAATCAGTTAAAAGTGGCAATACGAGTGAGGTATCACGATTTTAAATTCAATTACAGTCAGACTGTAACAATTGTATAAATTTATTAACATAGACGGTAGCATAGTGATAAATTCTAAACAATTTGTCATAATTAAATTTCTACGCTAAAAAGGGATTTTAATTAAAGTTATATCCAATTTGGAAATAATCTTCCCAAATTTCTAAAGACCAAACGTGTTATCATCTCTAAACATGACTGGTATACACATGGAGTTCAGCCCATAGATCTAAATCAGTAGGTTGATAATAGTATGAAGGCAACTTCCAGCGGTTCCATTAAACGATGCTATAAACTCTGATTCCAGATCTAGGGTTAATTGCATCCTGCTCAAAAAATCAAACCACCTATTGATTAACCAAAATGTTATATTATCCAAACACAATAGATAAGGTCATAGGTGCAAATTACAAATTTCAAGTCAAGGCCGCACCAACAAACGCCGGCTTAGGTTTCGATGATATCGTACGGAATAGATTTAAAAAAATATAAGAAACTCACCGCAAAGAGTTCTCAATTAAGATAGTATTATAAACGATAGGCCCCTAGGACCCATAACCCCAATACTTGCATTAAAACCAGTGTGCAACCCATAGAGATGCCTGCTGATATCTCCAAATAAAAGTTAAATTAGAATTTTGACCATTTAAAATGAAACAGTTGCCAAAGAGATATCAGCACCCCGCATCTAGGTAGCCTTGTTACCTTTCCTTGAACTTATATTTATATTCGTAAATAAGTTACATAATTACATATTAAAGTAAAACAAAATATTAGGTATAAAATTTCCATATTAATGGTGTGGGAATAAGACTGCCTTCGAAGTCCGGGAGCGTACTGTTCTTGCGAACGTAGAACACTTAGTTAGTGCCTCCTACCTCGCGACCGTACCACTGTTGTTTGATCTGCGATCATACAGAATTTAAATTATTGAAATTAAACCTTATTTAAAACTTTTAAATCTAACAAATTAAGTCGCATTCGGCT
The DNA here is from genome assembly GCA_024586415.1 of Phrixothrix hirtus. NCBI lineage: Eukaryota > Metazoa > Arthropoda > Insecta > Coleoptera > Phengodidae > Phrixothrix > Phrixothrix hirtus. Next base: position 4,853 of record JAHWXV010023596.1, read on the forward strand.
ATTGCAATTTAAGAAACAGAAATAAAGAATACATATATAAATTGTATACTATGCAGTACAATTATTAATCCTATAATCGGAAATTAGAGAAAATAGTTCTTTTGAACGAACTTTTGCACTCCAAAGAATGCGTACATAGGTCAACAGGACGTAGCAGAAATATATTAATCTATAATTACAAATAAGAAACAATAATTATTGTAACTTTTTAAGTAATGACCAATCGCAATTGCTGGGAGATGTAGATCTACACACCTACCATAATCTCTGGATGCATTTTGAAGACGTACTTCTAAAGAGAAGTTTGTAGATTTCTAAATAATAATATAGTTACAGATGGATTAGAAGAGGTGCCCTTAATCGTTTGCCTCAAGTCGTCCTGATTTAACCTGTTTGGGCTTCTTTTGTGGGCTGCATTAAAGCAGCAGGTTTATTAAAGACCTCTAGTTAATACGGAAGACCTTAAAGAACGATTTGCGGTTAATTGAACCTAAATATTACGACGCGTTAAAATTTTTTTTTTGAAACGGTTTAGATGCCAACGATCGACAATTGAAACATAATTTGCGTTAAACTTTTTTGTTCTTTACATTAATGTTTTTTATTATACCTGCATCATACGTTACTAGGTAACGGCTTCAAGAACTATAATATATTGATTTATAGGTCAGGTCAAGTTGCATTAATGTTGATTTCAAATAATTAGTATGCCTACATAGATTATTTGATGGCATCAGAACAAACGGAACTACTTCATATAAATGTTAAGTGTTGAATTTTGATCATTTGAAATTTGATTTTACGCCAAACTTTTACATTAGTTGTAATGATTTCTAAATAGCTATCAAATAAGCTTGTAAACAACAGTTGCTATCTACATGCTATTATTTGTGATTTTGATTTGGTTTTTATGTTTAATTTTATTTAGTTTATTTCTCAAATAATTCTGCAGGTATAATAAAATATTAGTGTACTATGCTCGCATTATGCCTTTGAAACACTTGCAACGTTAAAAGTACGATGCGTTGCGCGTGCATTAAAGGCTGAAATAACATGGTGCAATGGATTTCTTGTTAATTTGATTAAAAAAGAAAACTTACGTACTTTGTTTTTCGTAAATAATGGCCGACGTGTTTTTTTAAATAAACCAAAAACTATGGAATTATTTAGTGGAGAGTTGAATATTTTTCTAAACATCCGTTGCTATGGAACCCCGTAATTCAAAAATTTTTAATTTCATAAAAATCCGTCGGGTATAATTGAATATGTAGTATGTATTAAACATTATTCACGAAATTTAGTCAAAAAATTACTTCCAATACAGTAAGTAATGCTATTTTCTAACTACAAATAAGGAACCGAATTTATATTTTAAGCTTTGCTTGACTTAAATGAAGTGTTAGCGTTTAGTTACTCAAAACATTTTAGTAATTTAAACTGAACAATTAATTTACATAAAACTGAAAACACCTAGAGTTTCAGCAACGAAAAATGCTCGTATATGCAAAAATATACATTTTACAGGAACTGATTAATCAACCTTTCATTCAGTTATGCTGCACATTCAAAGAGTGTACAAATACAAATTTTATGGTATATTAAAGATAAGAACATAAAAAAAAGGTAACTAAAGTTTTAACTGTACTATTAATATACAGGGTGTTTGGTAACTTGAGCAGAAAAATGAAATTGCATGTGCATTTTTAAAAAGTAAATCGAAATGGAAGAATAAATTTTTTCTATTTTCTGCTTCGTTTTCGAGATATCCGAGTTTAAATGTTACAAAGAAATAACTAATAATTACATAAATGTGAATTGAAATAAATAAATTATCTAAGAGGGGAGAAATTTATTGCATTTAAATTTAAAACGAACTATAAAGAAAACTTGCTAACAAAAAGAATTGTCCAAGTATCAAGTTACCATGGAAAAAAATGAATAGAAGGTGTCAGTTTATCATCGCTATGTCATTCTATTGCGTGTGAACTAATTTCGAAATGATGTTTACAAATGAAGAATACGCCGATATTACCTTTATGTACGGATTTTGTAATGGAAACGCCCTCACGTCATGCCGCTAATACCAACTGAAATATTCCAACCATCTCGGCGGGTTTTTCGGATGCATTTTAAAGACTCCGTGAATGTGGAATTGCTAAACGTGGTAGAGGAGGCCCTCACCAACAGCATTCGGTTAAACAGGAATAAGACATAACTGATGCTGTGCTTGATGAACCAAGCACCAGTACTAGACGGATTTCAACATAATTGCAAGTATCTCATAATTTTGTTTGAAAAACTTTACATCGGGAAATTTGACATCCGTATCATAAGCAAAGCGTTGATCACTTACAGCCAGGCGACGAAGTGCACCGCCGGGTTTTTTTGACAATGGTTTCTGGACCAGTGTAATTAAAATGCAGATTTTATTCATTTCGTATTGTGGTCAGATGAATCCAAGTTTACCAGAAATAGCACCAACAACCGTCACAATGATCACATCTGGTTATTAAAAAATCTGCATGCAGTGAGAATTCGATCATATCAACGCAGATTTTTAACGGACAATTACTGCCTATTCAAGGCAGAAACGGCCCAGTTCGTTGGCCTGCAAGGTCTCCAGACCTTAACCCTCTAGACTTCTTTCTGTGGTACGAATTAAAACGGTTAATCTATGCTGAACAAACGAATGCCGTTGAACAGATACAAGACGATATAGATAACGCGTTACAGCACATTCAAGCTACAGTTAACTTTGAGGTGGTAAACAACTCGATGCCCGAACGTTGTCGTGCATGTATTCGTGGAAATGATGGAATCTTTGAACATTTACTTGGATAATTCTCTTTTGTTTGCAGTTTTTCTCTATTGCTCGTTTTAAATTTAAACGCAATAAATTTTTCCCATCTAAGATAATTTGTTTATTTCAATTCATGTTTATGTAATTATCTATGTTATTTCTTCACAACATTTAAACTTAAATATCTCGAAAACGAAGCAGAAAATAGAAAAAATTTATTCTTCGATTTCGATTTCATTTTTAAAAATGTACATGAGATTTAGCTTTCGGCTCGAGTTACCAAATATGACTTTTATGTTTTACAATGAAAATGGATTTACAGGTATAACATGCCCTATAGTTTTACAACGGATTACAAATATTTAGTTTTGCGAAAACAAGATAGTGACTTAAACACTACATTAATATAATACAGATGTTTATTAACAATTCAAAATGAAAAAGCATTAGACAAGTTCTATAATCAAACATGCAAGTGTAATGTAAAAAGCTTTATCTATGCTGAATCCACTATATTATATTATATATGCTTCACCATAGAACTTACAAATCAACTTTTGTGGTCTTTAGTAACTGAACTCCTCAAAAAATCTTTTAACTCAGTTTTTATATTTTTACAAATATCGTGACGGAAGTTAACTGGTGCAGTCGGAAAGAGCCTTAGGAAGGTATAAGCGAATTTTAGTTTCTTGAATATATATTTTTATTGGAAGACCTATTTTACTAATGAGTGGAGGATAAAATTAGATGCAAAATTTCTTAACTCTTGCCTATAGCATTTCCGAAAATGGGACAAGAATTTCTCAAGAAATTAATTATTCGTAGGACTTAGAAGTAGAAGCTGAAGGTTATTGTAACCAACGTAGAGGATAAGAAGTGCACACTAAGAATTTAAACATAAACACAATTTAAAATTTAATTGACGATTTTAACAAGTACGCAATATAATTCACAAATAGAAAAGAATGTTAAATAATAATTAATTAAAAATAATTAGATTTAAGACCTTTAGAATAATCTCAAGTTTCTTCAGGGAGCATGATTGGTTTACCATCTACCATAACTTAGACATAATGCATAAGAATCTTGATTTAGGGTATTAACATAAACATATATATTAAAATTTAAAATATCTTGCAAATACTTAACAATAATATTCGCATAAATTTAAAATTAAATTAAATCCTGAAATTAAATATAATAAAAACTTATATTAATCATCGATTAGTTTTGCTATTTTTAGGAAAAAAATTAATTTTTAAAATTGAACATGAATTAATTCAGTAATCTTTAAAAATTAAGAAATTAACAAATTAATTTTACATTTCGCAAAATCAGTGTTAAACACAATGTTAGCTTCTCAAAGTCCAACGGCCGTTCACATCACTACTTTACACCTATTAAATGAAATTTTCAAATGAGTAAATACCACGCTGATACATGAGATTAACTAAATTTATTAGTACAGTAAAGAACGATTTTACCCAATTTAGCTAACAGCATGACACCTAGCACTTGTATAAACAAACTCTTATTATTCTCAGCAAACACCAGGTTGAAAAAGATTGCTTTAAAACTAATCACAAGTCACACATATTATTGTTGGCATATTCTAAAACAAATTTGCATACAGATGCCAATTTCTAGAATTAATATTAACGCTTTAACTACTACTACCAATCATGCAATTACCTTAGTGGGGTAGGGAAAACCTAATAACAAGCCTCCACCCTTCACAACCACTGCATGCACCCATACACCAACCCCTCTCACTACCACCGCCCTTTACCCTAACTCCCAGCACTCTAGAGTATCCACACCAGCCCACTACTACCCACCAATCCTACTACCACTACTATCACCCATTCACTATTTTTCACCATTCCTTTCCGTCCTTACATACTTCTTTTGCCTTCATTAAATTCATACAACGTTTTTGGCAAGCTCTCCTATTCTTTGCGCACTTTATTCTCATTCTCAGTCTACACCTACCTAGTTTTCCATTCGTATCTGTCTCATACATTTTCTTTGTTAAGAGTTCATTACTCATTCATTTCACATGACCAAACCATCTTAATGCACTTCTTTCGTACAGTTCAGGCAGTGTCTCCTTCACCTGGCACGTATCTATCACCCATTCATTCCTTACTGTGTCACGTCTCGTTTTGCCACATGCAGCTCTTAGGTACCTCATACTTACGGTGTATATTTTACTCATATGCTTCTGACATACTCAAGTCTCACTGCCATATAAAACAGTTGGACCAAATACACTATTGTACACAACCTTCTTTGCTTCCATACTTAACGGTTCACTCTTCGTTACTGACCACATGCTGACAATTATTCTCCTGCCTGCATTCACTCTCTTTTCAATTTCACTATCTATTCGCTCATCATTTGCAAACATTCTGCCAAGATAAGCAAACTTATCCACTTGTTCAATTATCTCGCTACCCAACTTCAGCT
>JAHWXV010023600.1:0-13540 GCA_024586415.1 Phrixothrix hirtus
TTAATCTGGTTTTGGCTCATGCAATTAAAATAAATATAAATACACAAGGTACAGTTAGGATAATCCCTTGTAATCCTTAGAAAGGTATTCGACCCTTTTAACAAATTAATAGGTGAAAATCACCTTTAAAATACGAAATTCTATAAACAGTTTAAAACATTACGTTTGCTGCATTGTTTAAAGTTAACGCACGCTATCCGATTAATTATTATTAAATAACCAAGACCAATGCAATAAACACTATAATTTATAAATTATTGTCTTAAAAATACCAACGAGCGAACTTGAATTTTAAATAAATGTCGCTGCAATTGTGCAGTAATTCTCTGTGCACTTTTTTAAATTCGTTCGATTTGCTGATTATTTATGTTTATTAGATTTTTATACATTTTTAACAATTTGTCCTAATTTTTAATATTAAAGGTTTATCAATTTTAAATAGAGTTTAAAAAGCACCTGCATGATTTTTTATGTAATCATTTGGGAAGCATTACACTTTATACGGATTAAACACTGAACATTGTCGAAACATAAACTAATAATCTATTTATGGTTTTTCAAAATAGACGCTATTTACAGCAATACACTTTTGTATTCGAATAAATCCGGCTAACAATTTGAAAATTAAAATTATATTACTGTTTTCATTTTATTTTATGAAAACTGCGACATAAAAAATTAAGGGTATTCAATTACGTTAAATATGTTTACTGCTCCTAATAGAGTTCGATAATGAAGACTGAATTTAGATTTGGTAGTTGTTGATTATAGGCGGAGCAACTACTCCCAATGTTTTTGTATGGCCGTTGAAGAGTCTCATTTTCAACCGTGTATGTACATATCGTTCTTAACTATAGATCTATGAAATTTCACGAAATATCCTCAATTACCTTCGCCCATACATTTGTTGCAAACAAACGTGTTGCGTGTATTTCTTAAATTGGTAAATTTGAATACCGTGTGTTGATAACGTTCTTTGTTAAAGTTGAATTAACAGTAATATGTCAAAGCAGTGGATATAATATAAGGCGGTTACACAAAGCTGAACTGACTTCATTTGCAGGCAATTATGATAACAAAAGGATTACGTCCATTTGTTATTTGGATAAGAAAATAATAATAAAGAATTCGTGAGAATATGCTCGATTTGCTAAAGAAAACGATCGCCACCTTATAAAAATGTTTTGGGCATCGAAAACTAAGCAATTTCTATTATGAATTATTGCAACATCCACTTTCTTGGCCAAATTTGGGTTCCTTTGACTTTCATCTCCTTCAAAAACTAAAAAGTTTCTCATTTGTCAATTTTCCATCCAAGTAAATGGCGATTACAGCTATAGAGAGGTATTTTGTAGAGTTTACGGAACACCACTTCCAGAACGGGATAATGTCTCACTGGAAGTTAGAGATTATTATGTTTCAGTACTTATAATTAGAGTTACTTATAGCCTAAGGTAAATTAGGGTGAGGTGAGAATAAAGTACTCTTTCCCGGATTTTGATTTAAACCCAACTTTCGGAGCTAAAAATCCAGGAAATAATAAAAAGTGCTAGAAACAAAGTTCTGCTATATGATGTTTTGTTTGTTATTTATGTAACTGTTTGTAGCCTTATCCACGTCTAATTAAATATCGCATCTTGAACACTATAAATAAGACTTTAGAAACTTCTGTCATTAACTCTATAAACTATATAAACGCCAGTTTTGAAAAAAATAGTGAAAAAATTGGGTTATTGATATGCCACTTTATTTTCCAAAACACTTGCAATAATTTTTAGCTTTTTATTCATATATTCCATAAACAAGTGAATTTTTGTGTGATATAGCCTCCGAAATATTTCCAGATAAACCATCTCATGTTTTGTTGTGGTAATGCCCAGATTCAACCACCAGGATATGGCTTGGAATCCTCAAGAGGTAATTTTAGACAAGAAATAATAAAGTTGAAGATCAACAACGCTTATATAGAATTTTACTCAGTTTGTATACAAATACTTTTGAACAAAGTGACCTCATCCTATTTACTTCGTATCTGATGTCTCATAGTTAATCTAGTTGCTATATAACGATTCTGTGTCCACTTCGATGTATAGAAAATCATTTAAATTGATCTTGTAGGTACCATGTATGCGATCAGTTTACATCTGGTGCCAGCCCAGTAAACCGAGAATAATTGCTGAATCGGCTATTTTGGAAATGAGGGCCGTGCGCCTGACATTACCCTCTTCTGGAGCCGATAGCTCGGTAATAACGACTATTAATAAGTCTTATTTGCATAGACCCGGTTGAACAACTTTGGTTATTACAAAAAGCATCATAAAGGTAATTTTAAGAGGCTTGTTTAGTGAGAAACCATTCTATAAATATTTGGAAACAAAAAATGTAATAAGGGTTAATGCTGAAGGAGTGTCCAATAACACATATTTTTGGTACTGGCTGTTGTCACATTTGCCTGGGTAAAATAAAAAAGCTCGTACAAATACCTGTTAGATAACTTTTTTATTTTAAAGGCAGTTTTTTACATCGGACAGTTGTGTATATACCAGGTGTTATCTTTAGAAGTTTTTTTTTCTGTTATAATCGGTATCGTTCTTCGGAGCCTATGCAACATTTTTCACAGCAAAACTTAATGTGGTAGTAGGTGCCGTTTCCGAGGTACCAGTCGCAGAAGAAAATCATGTTAGACATACGGCTACTGTTTTCAAAATGCCGAATTCAGAAGTTATACTGACTTTCCCAAGCTGGCGCTCTAACGAAAATTGATCACAGCCATGTTTCTATCACAACACACTTAATTGCTTTTCTATACATCGAAGTGGACACAGACTCCCCACCCCTTAGCTAGTGGACTAAATGTCTTGTCTTGTATCACAGTTTCATAGCTGTTTTGGCTAAATAAGTGGATTCCATTAACATTATATTAAGTGGCAGTTTTTGTAATACCAATCTGTACAATAAGTATTCCAATTCCTATTCTTAATTATTTATTTATTACATTCGGCCTATTTTTTATGTAATTTATTCGTATTATATTAATGGATTAGTTTTGATTACCTTTCGTTAAGATGTATTTATTTAGTCAGCATCGCTTTATTTAACTTACACGATGTATAATATTATATTTAATTGAATTGCTAGTTTCGCAAATTTGTATTTTATTTCTAACTAACCAATAGTGGTAAAATTAAATTATACTACAATAATTATACTAACTGTTAGGATTTTATATAATCTTAACAGTTGGCAGATTCGGCTATTAATTACAAAACTAACTTTTTATTAGAATTTCTAAATTTATCGTTTGTGTACGTTTATAGATGTGTATTAGATAATTTTATTTTAAATAAGCATAATCTGTTTGTAATAATCTTACTATGATTTCAAATTATTGAAGAAATTAAAATTGCAAGGGTGTTGTTGGCTCTCCTTTGGCAGTATTTAGCAATTTATTACAATCACTTTATTACGTACTAGACTTTACGTAATATTTAAGGTGTTAGTAAGAGAAGCAAGCTATATTCTAAACTATATTATTTCATAAGTCTACGGGCGGCACCCTGCTCTCGGAAACGATATATTTACTGTACCGCTTCTCTTTATCTGTAGGTAAACTTTTATGTTTTAATTTACAATATTTATATTATAATTTTGTAGGTCCCAACAAGAATTTAATTACGATAATAGCTACCATTAAGTACAAGAATATGAGTTCTATATGTATTTAAATTCAAAATAAAAAAACAATAATATAAAATATTAGCAAATCAGAAATTTGGATATTAAACTAGGTTAAATTTCTACAACAGTTATACAAGAAAATGCAAAGACCCTATCTTGGATAAATCCCTTAGAGCATTTGCTTGAAATATGTAAACAAGTTGTTGTGTAAACTTTGTATGCTAAGGAATTTAAACGACAGGTAATAAAAGTTAAGTTTATATTTAAGTTAAATTAATTTTGCGATAAACGGTTTTTGTAAATTTAGTCTGCTTCGTTATGGCGAAATGTATTAGATTTAAAATTTTTAAATATTCACTTATGTCTTAACTCTAATTTATTATCTCAGTTGCTAATAATACGACCCTTCTGCTTGATTTTCTTGCACAGTCAGAATTTGATGGGTTTTGCAAAGCCTGAAGCTGTTCTGTCGAACCTTGAACTTGATAGAAATCTTCAAATTTGTTGAACTTCCTTTTGTTGTTGCGGGTTTCGAAAAACTCGTTTAAAACTTTTTCCATTTTATAAATTTTAAATTTATAATTTACTTTGGCGTTACTCTTCCATAAAACGTTATATTCCTGCAGATACTGATCAGAGGTAATTTATTTCACTTACTTGAATTTGCTTTAACTAGCACTGTGTTTGTCGGAATTTATATGTTAACGTCAAAGGACCTTCGCGAAGCCATCACGATTGGTTAATTCATCACCCTGTTCGACAATATAACACAGTGCTTTTTGCATTTTCTGGTATTTATCAACTTCGCGGTATTCCCTTTCCGATGTTTAGTTGACCAATAAAACGTCTCCAATTCAAACTATTAGTTTTTAATGTTTGGTGGTAGAAACCGTTAAAGACTCGTTATATGACGGTGTCCTGTTACCGCAACCTCTCTCTGGATTTTACTGCTTGGGTAACTTAGGTAATTGATACCCTAATTGCGGAGGTGGCTTTGGTTTTTTTTATATTTTTTTACAACCGAAGACTTTTACTTGTAAGAATTTCTATTTCGCGCCACTAGTTTTGGGTCCTTTCGATTTTTAGTTTGATTTTTAGCACTGTGTAGGTGCATTCCCATACCGAGGTTCTAATGGCACACTTTACACGGTTACGAATTACTTTATAGTCTGGAAACTGCTCCGTGTTAAACTTAGAATACTGTTGCGCTATTTCTTTTTATAAATACTTTAGAAATTTGGAATAGATTTTAATTTATTTCAAGTTCCTAATGTTAGAACAAAATAATTTGTAATTATTAATTACGAGGGTCTAACAGTGTTGACTGCAGTATCTGTTGCTCTAACGGTATTTACTCTTTGGTATAAAAATCTAACAACGTTACACTTATAATGCGATTACATCCTAACCTATAAGTATTTTGACAACATAACTGCATACACGCCTGATTTAAATTGGAGCTAACATACAACCAAGTACAATTACATAACAAAGAGGAAATCATAATATACTATGTACACGTACACGTACATTTAATTTTAATCACCCGTCGTTTAATTTTAGATAACCCATGATCTATCCACACAAAGGTAACCTATTATTTATCCTACTATGTGCAAGGTTTAGACAACTACCTTATAATAATGCAGGATTGTTTAAAATGTGTGTCATCCTTTTCTATAGTGACTAATATCCTACCTAGTATCACGATGGATATATTTTTAAAAATTTTATATTTAATTATATAGTATTGAGTATTCTCTTGCTAGTTTTAGCAATGCTCAATAGAATCAAAAACTTGAGCGTTAACCGAAGCTGTGGTTTATTTTAGAAATATCCTGAACAATTTAATAATTTCAATTTTAATATAGTTACCTATAACACTCTATTAAAATATAACTTTTGACTTTAAACAGGTAGGCATCGACATTAGCTGACTTTTTTGAGAAGCACGCAAAAACGTTTTACTGACATGTTAATTTAATGATTAGTAATCATACGCTTACCCTAATATCTCCATTTAGTACTAATTTTTACACTATTGTAAAACAGATTTTAAAATATTAGTTATATAGTGTTTCCTATTTTACTATTTACGAACCCCTAATCCCCTCATGTTTATAAACGAGATTTGCCTTCTTTGTTAAATGAGTATATCAAAAAAAGGCGTGTAGGTTTATCGCATGTCATAATCCCAAAAATAATTTTATGCTCGCTATTACTCAATAATGGCACATTTTGTTATGAAATATTTATACATCTCCTCTCTGAAAATCTGTGGGTTTGAAAAAGCTTTTTAAAACGAATACGACAAAATTTACAACATATCACAACATACACGTAGTTACCTCTTTACAAATAAAATACTATGGTGTATAGAATGCACATTTAACCTTTAAAGACTTAGTTTAAGTAAGATTTGTCAGTGTTGTCTATTTTGTTGATTCGCTTGTCGACCGCCAATGTTTATAATATTTGGTAATGTTATTTTGTATACTAAAATTTAAATACGGAGTTGCACGCTCACAAAATAAAAAACGTTAACTAATTAATACAGAAAAGACATTTGCCAAAAAATTAAAAACATAAAGATCAAAAGTTTTAAATTAAGTCAATAATTAAAGAACTGCATGAACCAATAAATTCGAACAAACACGGCGTTTCGAAGAAAACATCTATCTTCAATGTCAAACAGACTACAGTAGTTAATTCAATTATAAAATTTAATTAGCACTAAAACGAAATACATAAAACAAGGCAAAGCGATTTTAATTAAACCAAATGAAATGTTATTTAAACCAACAAAACTCTTCGAAATGCAGTTTTCATTATTGCATTTTAAATAAGCTATTCCTAAGTCCTTTTATGAAAATGTTACACTCTATGGAAATAATTTTAACCTTTGCTTTAAAAAGCTTATGACCTATTTCAATCTAATGTTTAGTACTTTGAGATTTTGCAAATTGATCGCTCTTAATGTGTCTTTTATGTTCGTTAACTCTTATTTGCAATGATCTTCGATATTCTCTAATATAGAATTACAACAATTGTATAGAGTTTTGTAAATACAACATTTATTATTTGCATTTTAATTACAGAGCTTATTATTTATTTAGAGCTACCAACAATGGATTACAGAAAGTATTTAAATGTCACTTATAATTGCATTTATTGTTATTCTGTGACACTTTGTACATTAAAGAATTGCTATTTTTATTTTCTCTATAGTGAAGCGTTAGACGGTAATTTCTAATTTACTTTCTATTTTTATCTGTGATGTACAGGGCGACCCAAATTGCTTATCGCCATTAGGTAATTCGAAAATCAGAGCAGATAGAAATAATGACTGGCCAAGTTTGGATCTGTTTTCTCAAGCTATGTTCACTAGAAAAGATAGATTACGGCTGTCGTCTTATGTTGTCGAGTTTAATGCTAAAACTGATATTTCATATATTTCCACTTTAGAGCATACGTTGGTTTCTGTAGAGCCAAAAAAAAATGTTTTCATATTGTTAAGACACTTTTTGGATAGAATTCATTGGCGTAGTTTAATCTATGTCTTCATTCATAAGTTTGAGGTTATAGCACAAAGTTGATTGTTTTAAATAGAAAGAATTTGCTTTAACATCATCCCAAAGCCCTATTTATCTTTCATAAAATTATACTTTATTGTATTAAATTCTGTTATTTATGGAATTAAAGTGAAATATGTTAAATTATGTTTAAGATTCTATTTATGGCCAATGACTTCAAAAAAAGGTCAAATCTTCTAAACTAACAAGATTAATTAAATTTTGAATAACAGATGTTTTTAACAATGCGGAAAAGAAGTACATCAAGTAATTATTTTACTACTCTATTAATAATGATAGCATAGTAGGCTTCTGTAACAAGTCAAACCGTACCTTGTTATCTAAATAGCAGCGCTTATTTGAAATCTTTTGCGAGGTATACTTTTTAAAGTAATACTTTAAAAATAATGAAAAGTAAAGTTGTTAAAGAAGTATAGAAGCAAATAAATATTCCGGTGATTCAGCTGAGATTCATTTCAATCGCTATCTTGAAAGAATGCAACCTAAAAGGATAATACATCAATTTAGTTAATTATGGTTCATTAAATAAGCAAAAGATAAAAATTGCAACATTGAAAATCATGAAGAAAATGTAGTAATGCGCTAGAAATTCTAACAGCCAATCCACAAACATCCAGTTGCCAAATTGAAACGAAAATTGGGGTATCCAATTCAAAATCCTTGCGCGTATTACAGAAAAACTAATTTAAACCATATAAAATGCGAAAGACGCATAATTTGCATGCGGGTGGTTCAGTTGGACGATTGGACTTCTCCAAGTGGTACTTACAAAAACTTCATCAAGACGATTCTTTTTCCAAGGAATTGTAACATACCAATTCTAAAATTGTACCAACATGTTACATATAATACAGGAAGATACAGCTTTAGCTAGTTCAAATAGGTATCGGAGAGGGGAAGTGGGCTTTATCCTATATTAAATATTTTGTACTCTCAAAGGAAAGAAACTGTCGGGTGTCACTGAGTTATCGACATCTAGGAAGGAATTAGATTGGACAATCATAGCACATTAGTTAATTCGATATATAAATACCTTAAATGTCATGAGATTAACAAATAAATATATCATAACTGTATAAATTCAAAGCGGTCAATTGGTGTAAGAAAAGCAAAGAAAACATAAATAAACACAGCAATGTACTTTAGTAAAGATACTTACGTAGGTTTTCTCAAATCGCTTAGCACTATGTGATAGTATTAACTGAAGTTACGTTACAATAAACTCAATTAATAATTGTAAATTATATTACAGGTTACCAGTTTAGATATAATTGTTTATAGATCGTAAACCAGAAGTACAAGCTTTGTTTCATGAATTCCAAGTGATAATAATAATGGAATTCTTAATAGCATTTTTTAAAAGATAAGCCAACAACAATACACTACTTCTATTACATATGATCCAACCTCGATATGAATTAAGGTAACCTAGACAATTCAAACGATAATTAATTTAAGGTGTTCATAAGATTAGTTGAATATTCCAGGAGAAAAAATCACTAAAATAGTTTTTACGAGTTAATTTATAGAATAGCAAATTTGAAATAGGGAGTATATTAAACGCTAAGCTTACCTGCAAATTTGTTATACTGATTATTTAGAACACAGTAATTGAATGATGTGGTAATTTAATAGTAGTGATGATTGTAGTTCCTTTTTGACATATAAATCTTGTTTCTTCCAAATATAAATAAATTTCTGCAGAATAAAATCAAAAATTCTTTGTACTGTGTTATGGGGATCGCTTTGGATGTATGTGATGTAAAAAAATTATCCAAAAGATAATTTGTCACCGTCCATTTTTAGCATTGTGACAATTTTAAACTTTATGTACAATATTTTTACCCTTCCGTCTGTTACGCCGATGAGTGGGCGTTATTTCAAATTTTCAGAAAATTGTACTTTGCTATTGCATATTTAAATTTCTGTTGTCCTGGTATTTTTAGTTGAAATTAATTAAATACTTTAACTTCTTTATCCTAATTATTACTCAATAATTAACTATTGGTTACCTTTTTATTATATTTCTTTTGCTCTTGTTATCATCAAGGTTTTAGTGATACGCGCTTTAAGAAATTTGCTGCGATTTCGAAATTCGGCTTATTGTATTTCTAAGGTCGTTTGAAACCAGAATTTATTGGTAGATTTACTGGAGTAACTAGTACAAATTTTCCTGTGCTTATAATACTATCTCTTTCTATTGCTTTCAGAAACCCATTATTAATTAAGATAGGGTAAGTCTTTTGGTTTGTTTAGTTGGTGACTTAAGAAATTTTTATCTTTCAAAATTTATAGTTTTTTTACTTGATTACTCCTACTTATTTCTTAATCTGACTGCCGTCTACGCGTCCGATTAATATCTGGACGGACAAACACCTGGTGGACACGGATACTCTCTGTCTTATAGAAACCTCGAAAATGCAGCATGATCTGTCATATGGGCCCTTTGAGTTCCAAGGAGCCTTTCTTATGTTAAACTACCTACGTGGACTTCCAGTTTTCTTATTTGGCTTGAACCTCCAGCATCATTGCCGCATTGTCTCCTGGACGCTGGTCCCTAGCTGCTTATTGTATTGCTTCTTTTGGGACCACCTTCCATATATAGGAATAAAGTCAGTCTGTCAAACGATTTTCTTTTGTATCTTCCTGAATTACTTAAAGTTATGTATTTTAAAATACGTTCTAATATTTTACTGTTGAAATTTTAAATACGACAATACTATTGTCTTTTCTGCTGCTGTAAATTCTGTCAGCCAAAATTTAATTAGTTATTAATCATATAATTGTTTTTTTTAACCACGCAATTTGAATTAAAAATTAAATTTTTTATGCGCTAATTTGTAAAATAAAGGACAACTATGGGTATTTGTTTACGATTAGGGATTAACTCTTTGGTTTAAATAAAACATAGATTTTTACATTATAATCTTCATTTTGGTTGCAACTAAATTGAATAGTTAAAATGTTAAAATTGCATTTAGTTCTCCGCTTAAATAAATTTTACGTTCCTATGAAACATTTTATTAATTAAGGACATTAGTCAAATCCGCTTTCAGATTTGTGCCATTCTTTCTTTTAACGTCAATTATTATGTTATAGGATTAAAAGTTTCATGTAAAGCTTAAATAATTTTACTTTAATTCATTTCGTATGTTTTCTGTTTTGATATAGTATTGTACCGGCCGCCACATGTATATACTTTCAATGTTTTATTCTGAACTAAGGAACGCATGTGCACTATTTACGTACTTTTAATAATTTGCAATCATTTTCTTATAAACGTTAATTTAATTTGTGTAACTACTGTCTTTACCTTGAAATCATTTAATAAATTGTTATCTTGGTATTTCAACAGTATGAGATTCTTGTTACTTCTTGCCACCTATATTTCTTTTCAAGTTAACTATTTTGTATAGTCGAATACCAGGTGTAATCGAAAAGCTATTTGACACTACTTTTAGTTCTAGCGTTATATGTGAATTCTTAGACTCGTATTCTCGAATTTAGTATTACTATTGTGTGTTACCTACATATGTTTCGCCTTTAGCATATACAAGGTGCACCGTAAATGTCTCTTTTCCTTTACAGGTCTTGATATGCAAGCTATTTGTATACTTAAAGGCGTGGCGGTTAAAAGCATTACTTCCTTATCTCTACGATCTTATCTAGATAATTATTCTCTTTACTTTATGATAATTCAACGGCTCATCGCCCTCTCTCCGATAAAGTATTAAATGGACATTCATCTACAAATATTTAAAGTAATTAGAAAATATTTAATCAAAATTATTATATTTACCATAAATGATTTAATGTTTAAATTATAATATTAAAATAAACTTGGATAAACGAAAAGGCACGTTTTTAACTATTACATTCATGAAAGACAAAGGGTCAGTAAAGTAGAGAATTAAAATATTTTTAATATAGTTTACATTTAAGTAGTATCTAAATATACATAACGTTATTATAATTAAGAATAATGTCTAAATAATCTTAGTCATAGGCATAGTAATGATATTAAAATTAAAATAGGAAAATGTGAAAATTATGTAGCAAGTTTTGTTATAAGCTAAATTATTTTGTAATAAATTCTACTTAGGTCTTGAATATCTAATTGGTAGCTAATTGAATGTTCGTTGGTTTTTTGTAGCACATTTCGTAAAATAATCTCTTGAAAAGATTTTGTTCAGATTGTAATATTTTAATATTATTTATTTCTAAATTAAAATTATGATTATTTTCCGAACTATGTTTGTAAGAGCTGTAGCATTAGTTTTATTTAATGTTATAGTTGATACATGTAAACTAATACGAGTTTTAAGATATTGTTTAGTCTAGCCTATATAGGTCTTAGAATAATTATTACATGATATATCATAAATTATGTGTGAGAGTTTTTCTTTAGGTGTTTGTGTTTCAGTTTGCTACATAAAAAATTGCTAGTGTTATAATTTTTTCGGTTATGCTTAAGTTAATTTTTTTTAATAATACCTATTTTATTACTTAGATTGGGTATAAATGGAATAGAAATGTAACGTTTAATTTCATTATCTATCGTATTATGAATACTAGATGTAATATTATAATTAATCTTATTTAATCTGACATTTATATATTTATTTATAAAGTTTATTGGATAATTATTTTCCAAAAGTATATTTTTAATTTTATTAATATTTTATGCATGAAAATATACATGAGATAATTTGATTGCATGATCGACTAAGCAAAAAATTGTACTGATTTTATATTTTTTTGGGTTATTAGAATAATAATATGTGTATCTACCTGACCAAATACTTTTTGTATACCAATTAGTAATCAAAGAATTATTATTATTAATTAAAGTTATATCTAGAAAGTTAAGTTTACTATTAATCTCAACTTCTTAGTAAATTGGATTTTAGTATGAAAAGAATTTAATTTTTCTAATAGTACTTCTATTTTATTACTAGGCATAATGGCTATGCAGTCATCTGTATAACGTTTAAAAAAAGTAATTTAAAATTTAAATTGGTTAAGATTTCAGTTTCTAAATCTTCTAATACCAGATTAGCAATTGGTACAGAACGTGAAGATCCCATTGGTAATCCTTCAATTTTTTGATAAAAATCAGAATTATATTGACAATATGCTGTATTTAAACATAGTCTTGCTGCTGGGTAAAAAACAGTTTGATTTAAATTAGTGAAATTATTGATATCTTTCCATCTCTTATTAATTATTTGTAAAGCTAAATTTATTGGTATATTACATCGAAACTAACAATTACAATATCTTTAGGTTTGGTAAAGTTATTTTCCTTAATGAATTTATAAAGATTCCAAGAGTCTTTAATAAATTAATCGTTTTTTCTTAACAATACTATTTAAAATTTTTTTTTTTTGCTGAAAATTTAGAAAGATAACACGTAGGTGCTAAAATATTACTAGCTATTGGATGTAAAGGTATGATTTGCTTATGTAATTTAGGCAACCCATATATCTTGGGAGCAATTGCAGTATGATTTTTAAGATTGTTAATTATTTTTTTCTCTAGAAAATTATTACCGTGTAGATAAATAATAAAATTAATAAATTGTATTTGAATTTGATTTGATTTCCCAAATAACTCAAAAACTACTTACTATAGATACAAAAAGTTTAATCAAACATAAAAAAAATAGGGGTTCTATTTGAGAAAATCGAAAAAAAGCTGTTTCCTCATGTTAATATGTACAGCTTTCTCTTGAGCACCCTGCAGAAGATTTGTTAATGTACGATGATACGCTAGATACCCTGATCCTCCGTAATTTAACGTTTAAAAAAGGAAAAGCTTGCATTCAGTCTAATTTTCAAAAAAATGCACGTTCCTCGCCTTTTACATCTGTCAACTTTTCACAATTTTTATAAATATCGCAAAAACGGCTGCATCCAGGTGTAAAGTTGTTTTAGTAAACTGAATTTAGTATTTTATAAGAAATCTATTTCCGCAGTAAGAAATATAACGTTTCGTATGAATTAAAAAAGTTAATGTTTACTTCAGAAGGTAACACAGAATTGAAAATATTTTAGTCAGAAAGTGCGTGTCAAATAATCTAAAACTACAAACTTTAAAATTTTAAAATCAATTAGGTTTCCTTAAACGCTTAGTAGGTTGTCGAGCTTGAGACACCCTATATATATACATATACAGATCGTTTATTTTAACCGGGCCACTATGGGCATCTCGGAAACGGTTAGAGATAGAGGATCGGTTAAATAGGAAAATATTTCACAATTTAGGAG
>JAHWXV010023666.1:0-11668 GCA_024586415.1 Phrixothrix hirtus
AATCGTTTAATGTAAAAAATAAAACAAATATTATCTCGCTTATTAAGTAACTTTTACTAAGATGTTTTGGGGTTTGTCGACTCCGTTTGAGCTGTACTGCCGCCCCTTAAAAGGATACAGAGAATACTGTAAACACCCTGTATATATATATATATATATATAAGTTTCGTTCTTATTAGCAATTATCTGAATGGAACCCCTCAAACGGTTTCAAAATGACCGAGCACCACCTTATAATCCTTATATACTGGATAAATAGTTACAATATTGAATAATAAGTGAAGTCTGGGCGACTATCTAGGTGGTTAAACTTGTTAAAAAAGTAAGATACCTAGTCACGAGAATTCTTTGGTCATTACTACTATTACTACTGCCAATGATGCCATTCCCTTAGGGTAGGCAAAACCCAATACCGAGCCTCCACCTTCTGAACCACTGCATGCACCCATGCACCAACCACCTATCACCTGTATCGCTACCACCGCCCTTTACTACAACTTCCAGCACTGTACAGTATCCACACCATCCCACTATTACCCACCAATCCTACATCTCTGCTATTTTTCTCCATTCCACACTTCTTTTGCTTCCACTAAATTCATACATCACTTTTGGAAAGCACTACTATTCTTTGAGGTCTCTATTCTCTTTCCTTTTACAATTTTTTCAATCATAATCAGCCATCTCTTTCTCTGTTTACTCCTACCTAGTTCCCATTTGGCCATTTCCATATTAAACACAATCTATAATTGATCTTAAATTATCGAAGACTGTTATTTCACAAAATAGAAAGAAAATGATTTACCATTTTCGTTGTATAATAATGGAGTATAGCTAAATTGAATTGAAATGCTATGGTATTCGTCACATATATTCAAATAGTTACCTTATATCCCAGTTACGAAGAGTCGGAAGTATAGTAGTTGAGCAATGATTTGTTGATCATATTTGTTTTGTTGAGTAATCTAAATCATGGTCGTGACTGTGTCTTCGAACATCATTCTGCTGTCATCAAACAGCACTTGAGTATTTTGTGCATAATTGTGCGTTCTTCCAGAAAATATGTAGTATGTCATGAAAATTCAGTGGATTATGTGATTCGTGGCTGTGCACAGTGACAAGAATACGAAGTATGTAGAATCGGACTTCCGTAAACATTTCTCTATGCTGTCGTTCTTCTTGTTGATATTGAGCGTGGTCTAATAAATAACTTTCGCGATACAAAATTTGTCGCAAATGCGTTAAAAATCCCATTAAAGTTAATGCGAAGTTTATCTTAAGGTATATAAATTAGTGTCGGAAGTACACACACGGCGGTATAGATAATTTTAAAATATTTTTCACGCTGGGCAACAAATTTGAATTCGTTTCGCAATGTGACACGTAAAATGTGTGCAGTTTGTGAGTGGTTTCAAATTTACGCGAATTAAAAAAGAGAATTAAGGTGTTGAATGGCAGCTTTTTGCGGATGAAGCCTTTTTTAACCACTCTGCTTACATAAACGTCCAGAGTACTAAGCTATGAACTACATACAATCTATATGTGTTTCATGAGGAGCCATTGCGTTCAGAGAAGGTTGGTGCGTGGATAGCAATATTGAAGAAAGGAATTGTTGGACCACCCATAGTAAAATGTATATAAATAAGATTTAGTAACAGTCCATATATCTTTTATGGAAGGCGTTTTCCATAACGGGGTAATTTCTAAAGGACTCTAGCGACGGAGGTTCGTCGAACGATCAAGCAGTTACCGGCACAGCGGAAGGTTGTACCGAGCAGCAAGTACAAGGTTTAAGAGATAGTCCACGTTAGGTCGATACTACTTAGTAGCGACGGGTTGTATGGTCTCCCCTCCAGAAGTGAGGGCATATTTTGTATAAAAAAACGCGGTAATGCTGTAAGTAAACCAGAAGACTATATCCATCGTGGGGAAGTGGGCAGATTGAGATTCTCGGGATAGTTATAGTAGCAAGTTTGCGACCATTTCAGGAGGTGGGCAGTTAGAGGCTTCATAAATAGCGAAAACGCAACAAGCATCACTCGTCCTCCAACAGCACTTCAAATAATAATAACACAATGTCTCATAACGAAGAAAGGATTGAAACATCAGAACTAACAACGGAAAACCTAACGATACACAGGAAGAAACCCAGTCTCTAGCAGACTCCTCAAACCAGGATTCAAGAGAACTATGTGACGAAAAAATTAACGGAATTGCGATGGAAATTAAAAGTACGCTGCCCTCAAATAAATGTTGACTCAATTAAAAAACAAGCCAAGGGAGAATATCAAAGGGAACTAAGCGACAATCAAAGCTAAGCTAACAAAAAGCGAAACACTGACAACGCAACGACAGAGGGATCCATACCGGAAAACGAAGAATCTATGGAGCACGAACGTAGCCAAGATAATAATTCACAGAAAACACAACCAAATGAAGACAAATATCCACCATTAATCCATCCCGAAAGGACAGCGCTCAAATTCAAGCTAATAGACTCTAGTTAACAAAAAAATCTCAAAAACCCGAACTACCCCCTTTAATAGAGGAACAAAGTGAACTACACAAAAATGCGGTAGATTGCTAAAGAAACCTCAGTAGAGATAAGGAAGGCTCACAACTCGAAAGTCGGAGTTAGAGTCTTCACTTGCGACTCCAAAGGCTTCACGAAATTTAAAAGAATACTTCAAAAACTGAACGAACCCTACCACTTCTACATGTTGGAAGATTAAAAAGAACACAAAGTTGTCATAAGAGGTCTACCGGTCGACTTCGATATAAACGAAATCGAGGACCTACGAAACCATGCCTTCCTCTTCACAAACCTCACACAACTTAGAAATAGCATCCGTACATTTCCACTAGTAATGGTGAATGCACCTAAATCATCAGAAGGAAAAAGCATGTTCCATGCTAAAACAATACGCAACTTGAGAGTTGGCACCGAAACTAAGAGACGACCGACGATGTCCAACCAATGTTATGGGCCCGTCCAATAGATGTACAGCTTGTGTTTGCGCCAGCTGTGTCTATTCAATTTAGATTTTGAATCTATTTGTATATTTACGTATTCTTAATCTGCATTTTTAATTTTGTACATTCTCATGAACGCTTCCAAAAAGCGTAGTTCTTACTGAACCTCGCTATTCGCGAACCCGCCACTTTCGTTGAATTTCAAACTGCAAGCCATTATTCATTCTCGTTTATGTGTTGAAAGTACCAATACCACCCCACAACATTACGTCTCGTACACGTGTTTGAATAACATGCCCCGTGTCGTTTTCTTGCTTCAATAGTTAACAATGGCATTAAAACAAACTTCAATTATGTTAATTACAACATATAATAAACCTCTTTCGTGTCGTGTTCAATAACATAATTATTGTGTAACCTTCAACCTGCAGATATAAAACAAGAATAATTATCGATTACAATGTACTCTTGCAGTGGTTGTAAAAATATCCCTCAATTGTTCCTAACTATTCAATACCTTAAATTCCTTTGTATTTCTTACAACTAATTGCAAGTGAAGAAGCCAATGAAAAAGGCAAGTTTACTTACGTTTTTTTTATTTTATCGAACGTATTGTTTTATATCAAATTCTCGTTATTTGCAACTAAATCTCAAATCCCCCCATAATAAGTTCCGACAAGTTTCAAAGTTGCAGTGGTCCTTTAAATCCCATTAATTTTTACATGACTTTAATTTAAATTGTATATTTTTGTGTGTATATGTTATTTTGTAAATCCTCCTAAATTTTCTACAAGATTAAATACTTTAACTTTAACCAACCTCTACCACACCTCTTATGGATAACAGTCTCAGTTAAAATATCGAAGACAAAATTTGTTTAAACCCCCCAGCAGTATAGCTTAAACGGCATTCAGTTAATGTATAACACTGGCAGGCTTTAGCGCCAGCTTGAATGCGCAGAAGAGCATCCCACTTGCATGTGTGAGAAATGAAAGAGCTCCTTGACGCGGTATACCAAATGCCAGGAAAACTATCCAGCCAACTCTCCAAAATGTTCCAAAAACCCGGAAGAAAAATCCCCAAAAGAATTCGAAGCAAGCAGACTCCATAACCGACAAGGGGGCTCCACCCAAACAGGCAAGACCTGCGCAAAAGAATGCATTTTAGGACCACAGTTTCCCACAATAATTAATGCAGCACTAAATAATAAATTGAAACAATTAATAGAAAATTTCTTGGAGTAAAACCTACTCCAAATAATTGAAAAATTTATGAAAGGGAAACAATAAAATTCGTAATAATGTTCTGGAAATCGAAACTAAGAAGAAATTGGGGGATTAGCCACTCCCAACAGATACTAAATAATAAAGAAATATGCATTGCCTATACAACTAATCTTTGCCCCTTAGGAAAATCGGCGTAATTGTCGAAAGTTGGACGGAAGTTTAATGAAAAAGGTCCGTTGAGTTAACGATTCATTCACCCGTATGTGGAACAGTAAAGTCAAATGTGCACATCAGCAGAAAACCATCTTAGAACAAAAAGCTCCAAGTACAATGTTCGTACAGTCCATCACTGAGACTCTCAAAGTAATGTTTGACAAAAAATACCGAATAATTGGGTTATGTCTTCAAGTTAGTGGACATTTTTATTCAACGAGTAATTTCAGCAATTACTCTTCATCATTTACTATGAAGTGACTTTTTGAAAACTGAGTATTTCATTGCAACGTACAATGTGCCTTTTGAGGCTGTTTCTAAGACACTTCAGGGCATTACGAGAAATTTTAAAAATTACTTCAAGTCATCGTGGGAAAAATTTAACTGTTTGGAGGCAGTTATGTTCCTGAGAAATGCACTGAGTGGATGAAAAAGTCCCTGGACTGTTTTATGGCATTATTTTCCTTGAGTGTTAGAAAAACTTAGCGTACACCTTATTGTTTAATCTATTAATTGTTTCAATATTGTGACTTGTATATTTTATTGAAAGATATTTATTTCGATTTGAACAAAAGAAACAACTGCTGAATCCTTTGAACGTTTTAGGAATCCATAATTGCTCATAACAATTCGTTGAAGATGGAGAACAATATTTTGTAATTATCAATATGTAACGCAATTTCGCTTGATTGAAGCAAAATTGCACACAAGTTTGATTATATTACAAAATATTCAATTAAGCCAGGTTGTAGCGAAAGTGATCTGTGAACATTCACGCATCGTTCATCGATAGCTTGCGGTTATCATTTCACTAAATTAAGTGGCACACTCTTGATTTTATATTGCCACATTACAGCACAACCTTCGGTAAATTCTTAGATTGTCGCGAAATATTTGCGAACCACCCCGTCTCACTGCGTTTAGCCAATAATCCTGTTCATTACAGATTTGTCATCCCTCTGTTGTGGTTCACGATAATGAATAAGGGAGGTATTAACGACTGCATAAAACCAAAATTTCAATTAGCTTAAAAATGGATGAAGAGCAGGAGTAGCTGAGGCAAGCACTATTTTTTTATGCTATTTTTTGTGTTATTTACCTAGCTATGAAATCAATAGACTATATCGATAATTTTCTTATGTCAAATTTCTGTGACATTTTATAGTGTCTTCTCCAAGTTTACTTCCAATTGCTTAACGTTTGGCATTTGACAGTTTAAAGAAGGAAAAACGAGTGATTTGAAACTTGAACACAAAAGCGTTATAAAATTTTCGAGGAGAATTTGACTGCTTTATCGTAAGATGAAGACTTATTCTATAAAATTATAACTGGAGATGAAATCTGGGTTCACCACTGGGAACAGGAGTCTATGCAATGGGCGCACAAGGACTCTCCACCGCCCAAGAAGGCGAAGACGCAATATTCTGTGGAGAAAATGATGACCACGGGTTTCTATGACGCGGAGGGAATTTTCTTAATTGAGTAAGTGCCAAAAGGGTCTGCAATAACGAGAAATGTCTACAAAGACGTAGTTAAGAGTTCGAAGTCGGCTATACGCGAAAAACGACTCCACACTTGTGCTCAGAAAACTCTGCCTCTGCACCACAACTGCAGAGTGCATAAAGCACGAATTGTTCAAACAGTAGTCAATGAATCCGACTTTGAGGAATGACAAAATCCACCTGTAGTATCGTATTTTGCAGAATTACCAAAAGAGTTTTTTTCGAGGGCAAATGTTAAGCGATTGGAACTAAACTTGAAGATGGCACTATATGTCACAGAAATTTTACATAAGAAAATTATCGCGATAGTATATTGTTTTCATGGTTAGGAAGATAACATAAAAGCTCCCCTGGTGTATTAAACTTTTCGGGCATGTTTTTACGATATAAATATTTGTTGTTATATCTGAATTATCTCTCACTTAATCGGATTAAAATGATTTTAATCGTCATAAATGAATTCTTTTAGAAAACAAAGGGTAATGTTATACCATGTTGTGGTTTATAAATAAAGACAAAAGTTACTACAGAAAATACTATAAATGTTTTACCTATGCATATAAAGGAAATAAGTTTCATTCCATTGTTGAAATAACTGATTAAAAATGCACTCGTGCAATACAAAAACAAATGGTTTTGATTAGATAAAGTAGAGTACCCCTTTTAAAATAAACTAAAACAATGAATTTAGTCAGAAATTTAACAGCATGCTTATCATTTATAAATTAACGTTCTATCAGTACAGTGACTTTATTGCTCACAGTGGCGACACCGGAAGGTCTTTCAGGACTTGGGTTGGTTACCTAATATATTATTACGTTATGCAGTTTTGGTGCTGACGAGTTCTCCAAGTGTTCATTTAGTTAAATGCGCTATTTTGTTTATTTATAATTCCATATTTTAATAATTCATATTTAATAGATGGCTCTGCCACTTTATATCATAATTCGATTTAGTTTGGTCAAAGTATAAATAATATTATGAATTGGCTATGTAGCAGTTGGACCTAGATTCCGACCTTAATCCAGTCTTATTTTTCGTAGGCGGGAAAGGAAATCCACCCGAAGTTGTGCGACGCGTCTCATGACCCGCTTTCTCCTCTCACCTACAGAAAAATCTCGGTCGTATCGAACAGATACGTGCCGAGAATGAGCTGGAGGAATCGGTCGTACGCCCCACTTCTAGCATCCATCGCCCACTTTCTTTTCTCACTTATAGAAAAATCTCGATCGTATCGAACAGATACGTACCGAGAATGAGCTGGAGGAATCGGTCGTCCGCCTCACTTCTAGCATCCAGGATTCTATCCTGTTTGCGATGAACATGAGGAGGAAGCCGAGTGAGCGACTTCTCCCAGAGTATCTGAGAGAACTCATCAGAGAGAAGAACTGCACCAGAGGCCGTTGGCAGCGCTACTTTGACCCTGCGGATCGAGTGCTCAAAAATAATCTTACAGCACAAGTGAAGTGGAGTTTAAAGGACCACTACAACCGTACCTGCGAGGAGAAGCTCGAGTCGCTGGAAACAGAGGGCAATTCCTTATGGAGAAGGGCTAAAGTGCTAAGGAAACGTAGAATGCCCGTGCCGCCGATTCACGGCGAGCGCGGTCTAGTATACGAACTCGCGGACAAGGCGGAGACATTTGCAGACAGCCTAGAGCTGAAATGTTCTCTGAACTTCCTTCACGCCGATCTTTACTTCGTAGAGCGCATCGAAATGTCAGTTAGACGCCGCCGGAAACGAAGGTTCCCCGGATGAGATACGCGATTGCATAAAACTGTGAAAGCCGCGGAAGGCGTTTGGTACCGACAACATATCAAACTCCGCCCTCAGGGCCCTCCTACCCAATAGAATCGCCGCAGTAATAAATATCGTTAACGCGATGTTGAGACTTCGACGATTTCCTTCATCCTGGAAATCCGCTGACGTCATCGTCCTTCCTAAACCTGAAAAAGACAGAACCTTTCTGTAGAATTACTGCCCTATCAGCCTTCTTTCTTGTCTGGGAAAGCTGGCAGAGCGAATAACTTTGAACCGCCTAAAAGATGCGACCGAAATCGCAAGCTGATTCCCGACGAACGATTCGGCTTCAGACCGGGCCACAGAACCACTTATCAGATGTTCCGGCTTGCTGAAGAAATCACCGAAGGTTTAGCCTTCAAAGACGTGATTGCAGTAGTTTTTCTGGACGTCGCCAAGGCGTTCGACAAGGTTTGGCACTAGGATAGGTCGTTTAGAATCAAGCTGGAGAGGCGTCGCTAGCGATCGAGGAACGTAGAGGCGGGATTTCCGCAAGGTTCTTTCCTCTCGCCTTTGATTTACACGATTTTCTGCAGTGACCTGCCCAGACAGACAAACACGACGCTCGCACTTTACGCTGACGACACCGCCATCCTATCCCGATCCCGAGATTCAAACCTACAAGCGACGGTTCTTGGGTTGGAAACTTGCTTTCGAATGTCGAGAATCGACGTCAATGCGGGAAAGAGTACTGCGGTGTTCTTTACGCATAGGCGTACATGCCCTCTACAAAAAATCGAAATGTTTGACATACATATTCCTTGGGAGGACAAGGTTTGACACCTGAGTGTCGTATTCGACTCCAGGATGACGTGGAGGCACACCACGTGCAAAGGCCGGTGTGGCAGCATTGTACGGTCTGTTGAACCGCCGAAGTAGACTTCCCTTGGAAAACGAGGTTAGACTCTACAAGGCGATCATCCGTCCGACAATGATCTACGCGGCAACGGTCTGGGGATATGCCACTGGGTCAAACATGAGGAAGCCGCAAGTCATCCAAAATAAGTGCTTGCGCATGGCTACAGACGCTCCGTGGTTTATGCGAAATTCGTAAATCCACGAAGATCCGAGCATTCCGACCATTCAACAGTTTATCCATGAACAGGTCACTAATTGGTACTCTTTGTTTCAGGACAGCTCCAACCCCCTCATATCCGGGTTAGGAGCTAACGAGGAAGACGCCGGAAATCGTCCAGAGCGGCCTAAGGCGATTCTTAACCTCCGTGAGTAGGAGGAACCACAGAAAAGTACAACTTCGTTCACCTCAAAAAGTGGGCGGAGTCATACGATAACTGTGGCTGCAAATAGTTAAGCACCAGGCCGTGAATCGCTCAGGACGTAGGTGCACTGGTACACTGACTAACAACAGGTTCATCGTTCGTTTATATAGTAGTTTCGTAGTAATTTTTGTTTCTACAAATTTTGAAAACATGTATCTTGACAACATTTTTCATTAAACAAAATTAATAGACTAATTTCGTTATTGTAAATAGGTAATAAAACTACTATATTATATGACGCGCTCAGTCGTGCCCAGCGCAGAAAAAATGTGCTTTTGCTTATTGTTGGCCGTGATTAATATTCATGAGAATTTCAGTCAGTAGATATAAGTTCTTTTCCAATTTTTTGTTGGTTGTCACCATTAAAATCAACTGAAAAGGTCGAGAAATGTTTTCTAAAATGAGACCTAATTGATTGTGTTGTAGCGGTCTAAGAATACTGCAACCGCAGGTCGGTCTGCGCATTGTAAGAGGCGATCTTCTTATGTTGATTTACTTTTTTGCCGTGTTGTAGCGGCTAAAGAATTCCACACCCGTAGGTTTGCTTCGTGTGTTGTGGAAGTCGACAGTCTCACTACTTGTCCATTATTTTCTCCATCTTGACCTTATTAGCGTTCTCAAGCTTTAATTTGAGTATTGCTATTTGTTTTTCTCTCTTACCAGTTCTCTCTTCAGTTTTCTTCTCTTCTCTTAATACTTTCTGATATCCGCAAACTTTCTTAGCTGCGCAATCTTTTTGTAAATTTAAATCCTTCTTGCTCACGTTTATCTTGATGTCTTAACCTATTAACTTCTTATAAGTTAGAATATGACTTATTCTTTTTGTTTTGTCTCTTTAATTTCTTTATAATCTTGTTACACGGGGAAGACAGTGGGTATTTGACTAGCTTCTGGTTTCGAATCTATTTCGTTTTTGTCCAGCATCTTCAATGCCATTAAGTTAATTAGTCTTTTCTCATTCTTTTCTTATTTGATTGAGCCGGAGACGTCCGCATTGCTGTCTATTCAATCTTTTTTCTTGAGGTAGACCTTGTAACTTTTATCTACTTGGTTAGAAAAAAATGGCCTGTGTATGGTTTAGAATAAGTCTATGTCTTGATTTGAATTTATTTCTTCTGCTTTACTTATAATCTGTTTTACTTTTGATTGGTATCTTTATTGCTGCTACTTGCTTCGATTAACTTCAAGGTGATATTTTCTTTAGACCTCTTGTTGTGTATGAGATTCTCTCTGACTTTGAGAGTCCTTTGCTGGCAAATACATTGCACTCAAGAGTTTACCTGTGCTAGTAATCTTCCGTTATGTTCTTGTGTTTTTGAACACGCTTCCCTAGATCACTATGCGCTCTTTTCGTTGGTTAACCGTTCTTAGTAAAAAAAAAGACAGGAACCAGTTCACTTTGAATTGTGCTCCAGTTTTGCATGAAACATACTTACTTATTCTTATTCTTCCTGTCTGACTTTTAGTCCTTTTATCGTTATCTTGGAGTCGTAGCTTTTTAGATCTTGATTGGTTCTATTATATTTAATTCTGTATACATAATTTATTGTACTTTGATACCGTTCTTTCACTTTTTCTTCTTCTTCTTCTCCTATTTGCTTCTAATTTTGATTTTCTCTACGGTTTTCTTCTTTTCTCATAATACGCTTAAATACTCAATCCTTTATTACTCATTTTAACTTTTTAATTGATTTACAATTATCTTATATATCTTTGTTTAGCTTTAGAGTTTTGTATGATACTACTATTTAGTTTTTGATTTTTTGTTTGTTTTTTTATCATCTATAGGTTACTTAATCAGTCTCATCATCAAGCTGAATCACTTTTAATCACTTACATACTTTTGGGTTTGTTAGTGTTTTAACATTTTAGCAACTTGTCTTGCCCAATACTTCTTAGAATTTAACGCTTTTTAACTTGTTTTTGGTCTGTGGGTTTTATTCCCACCTTACTAGTGTTTTTTCCTTCATTGAATCTGTTGTGTCATCGCTTACGATTTTTTTGCCTTAACCTTTCTTTATGGATTTGATTGCTTTCGCCGGTCTTCAATTGTCTAATAACGATGTAATAACACTTCCTTAAACTTATATTGGGTTTTTATTTGATGTATTTGACTCTAAACATAACTTAATGTTATTTGAATCTTGACTTAGCTCTTTCTCACTAGAACTTTCGACTTTATGTTTGATGGTTTACGTTATCCTGCTTTTTGATGCAATTATTTTGAATCACTTTCAGTTGTGGTATTGATCCTGTTTTGGGTCTACGGTATTATATATCGGTTTAGTCACCTCTAGTTGTTTTTTCGTTGGCTTAACCTTTTATTTTGAATGTTTCAACACTTAGGTGAACCGTCGTGCTTTAACGCTTTGTTAACTTCATTTAGATTCATTTTGGTTCCATTAATTTGTAGTATGTCGTCCACTTTTGAGTGCTTATTGTTAGTTTTAGTCACACAAATTTCGATTTGACCTATTTCTGACGTTTCTTTGGTTTTGTACACTTGGCTCTAGATTTTTAAGGATTTGTTCAAATGTGCTTAAACGTTATTTTTGGGAGTTACTTCTTATATATATTTTCTCCTGGATACATTTGGTTTAAATTTTGTGTTGGCTATTACAACAGCTCCTTCTTTCCGAGAGGTTCTTTTAGTCTTCCTAGGGTGGGGGGGGGG
>JAHWXV010023691.1:0-11804 GCA_024586415.1 Phrixothrix hirtus
TGCTATCGCAAATTCAAGATGGACAAGAACGAGTAATTGAGTATTTTAGCAAAGTGTTGTCCAAACCTGAGAGGAACTATTGTGTTACGCGCAAAGAATTTCTAGCGATGATAAAGGCCGTTTAACACTTTTACAAATACTTTTTGGACGAAATTTCTTATTGAGAACTGATCATGCAGCCTTGGAATGGCTCCTGCAGTTTAAGAATCCAGAAGGCCAAATAGCAAGATGGATTGAACGGCTACAAGAGTACGATTTTGAAGATGAACACCGTGCCGGAAAAATTCATAGAAATTCTGACGTTTTATCAAGACGGCCTTGCAAGTTCAGGATGTCCTTTTAAAAAGAGCCCTGGAAAATGATGATGGAAGTAAAACACGAATGCAGTTGGTGGTTCCAAAGAGCAGAGTATCGGAAGTTCTACGACAGCTGCATGATGGTCTATCAGGTGGGCATATGAGAGTAAAGAAAACTCTGGAAAAGGTCCGTGAAAGATTCTATTGGGTGAACTGTAAGCATGATGTTAAGGAATGGTGTCGAAAATGTGCATCTGGGAACGGTCCATTGGGGAAGCGAAAAGCACCGATGCGGCAATATAATGTGGGTAGTCCATTCGAAAGTGTCGCCATTGATATAGTTGGTCCATTTCCAGAAACCGAAGCAGGAAACAAATACATTCTGATTGCAATGGACTATTTTAGTAAATGGACCGAATCATACGCTCTACCTAATCAAGAGGCAATTACAGTGGCCGAGACCTTGGTAAAAGAACTGTTCAACCGTTTTTGGATTTCTTTGGAATTACACTCAGACTAAGAAAGAAACTTTGAGTCAGCCTTGTTCCAAAGTCTCTGCCAACTATTGAAAATACGCAAAACTAGAACAACTGCTCTTCACCCGCAGTCAAATTGAATGGTGGAACGCATGAATCGAAACATGGGAAAATATTTATCAAAAGTTGTCTCAGACCATCAAAGATATTGGGATCAATACTTACATCTATTCCTGATGGCATATCGATCAGCCGTACACAAATTGTCAGGAGGGACCCCAGCTATAGTGTTGTGTAGGCGTGAAATAAGACTACAGTGTGATTTGGAATTTGGTAGTAAGCCTGGAGAGGACGAGGTCGCCGGAAATGCGTATGCTGAAAGCCTGCGAAAAAAAACTAAATTCTATTCATGAGAGAGTTCGTAGTAACTTCCAGATTTCCAGCGATCGAATAAAGGTCCACTATGATGTAATTTCCATAACTGGAGGATTTCAACCTAATGATCTAGTCTGGTTGTACCAACCTCAGCGGCGACGAGGTCTATCCCCGAAATTGCAAAGATCTTGGGAAGGTCTGTATAAAGTAGTAAAATGGATTAACGATGTAATCTATCGAATTATAAAATTGCCCAGAGGAAATCCCAAAGTGGTTCACATTAATCGGTTAGCCCTATACCCTGGGAGGAACTCAGAACCAGCAAGAATGGGTGCAAAGGGCGAACCATTTCGGAGTGGAAGAACTAGGAGTCAAGAACAGTGAACAATCATTCACTGACTTTATGACAACGTATTCGGGACGCCACAAAGCTAGATTTGGGATTACCACTGAGGAGTACAGGCATCTGTTTGATGTGCCAGAGGAGTACCTATGATGGCGTAGAAGAAATATTGCAACAAGAGCCAGAAATTGGTAAGGCATGTCACCTACTACGCCGTCACCGCCATGGTATGCGAAGTATTTTCTACCTTGTGACGAAAGCATTATCTCATCAAAATCTACGCTATGAAGACTTGTGTAAGGCATTATGGGATTTAAAGAAACATATTTGTGCTGGCGCCAGTAGAAAATTAGCGGTACCAAAGCTCGGCTGTGGCCTAGACCAGCTTAAATGGCGCGTGGCACGTAACATGTTGGAGGTAGTGTTTCGTGGCACTGGTGTGAAGATGGAATCCAAGTGGAATTCCACCAGCGAAAAAATCTATGGACTGCCATTTCTTCAATAAATGGGACTGCAAGTATGGATTGCAGTGCAGATTCCGACATTCGCCAACGAAAATAGAACCATCGCAAGTGCAAAGTCAGGATGACTGTTACAGGACGTGCGTGCGTGCGTGCGTGCGTGCGTGCGTGCGTGCGTGCGTGCGTGCGTGCGTGCGTGCGCGCGTTTGCGCGTGCGCGCGTTTGCGCGTGCGCGCGTTAGCGCGCTCGTGCGTGCTTGCGTGTG
Organism: Phrixothrix hirtus; assembly: GCA_024586415.1. Classification (NCBI taxonomy): domain Eukaryota; kingdom Metazoa; phylum Arthropoda; class Insecta; order Coleoptera; family Phengodidae; genus Phrixothrix; species Phrixothrix hirtus. The sequence continues at coordinate 2,217 of JAHWXV010023691.1, forward strand.
GACTTACGTGCGAACGTGCGCGCGTGCATGTGTGCGTGCGTGCGTGCGTGCGTGAGTGTGTGTGTGTGTCTTCTTTAAATAGCTGCGATGCATTAACCCTACTACGATTGAACACCTGCTATACGTACACAATCTTACAGGATCTTGCAGAAGTTTGCAAGCGCAGACGCAATCAGTTAGGGTCATCGCGACTACGTTGTAAATAAATAAGTAAGTAACCATTCAGTTTCATCTTTAAAAATATGGGCGGATTATTAATCAACAGGCCAATTGTTAACGTTAAAAGAAGCAGTGTTATTATTTATAGATAGATATTGCTAACTTTACAACTTTGTTTGAATGGTATACAAAGTGCTTTTTGAGTAATTATTGCCAATATGCATTGGAATCGCTATTACAAAAATACGAAACGGGCGTAAGACTTTGTGACCGATTTTTGGGTCGCAAAATCAACATTCATTAGTTTTTACGGTCGCTGAAGGAAATAAATTTGGAATGGCCTTTATACGGATAAGAAATGTATCCATATTAGCTGTTAGAAATTGACATTAAACAATTTTTACGACTATTCGTCAAAATTAAATTCGAATGGCTGGAAATCACATCGTAAATGACTTTTTTAACTTTGAAATTGTAATTTAGGTAAACGATTTGTAGTAGAGGAAAATAAAATAAGCTAAATATTAAATATGCCGTCACATAAGCAATCTAGCAAGTATACTCCTACGTGAAATATTTGAAGTAATGAGCAATTCAGTAAGTAGGCGGCTTAAGCGGTCATATAAGTAATGAAATAAGTAAATAAACATTAGAATTATGCCGTAATACTCTTCTCCTGTATCCCAGATGGACGATCAAATCCATACCAGCGCACTAGTACTAGCTTCTCCGGGGGCTGCCGTACCAGTATTTTTTCAACTAGATGTATGTCCGGGTACTTAAGCTGTTGAATTTCAAATTCGTAAAATGCTCCTAAGATTGCCTCACCGTTCATGTCCACGAGTTTATAAGTAATTGGCACGGTACGCTTGTATATTTGCGACCTTTTATTTGTTTATTCGTACAACGTCACCTACTTTAAAGCAATGACGCTTGATAATGTTAAAAACACGCAAATTTCGTTAAACGTGATTTGGATTAGTATTAGGCGTTGCATCTAGAGGCTTGAGTCCAGTGTTAGGTGTTTGCGGTTATTGTAAGCTGCGTGACGTCTAGAATACTCAACGAGTTATTGGACCCTTAAAGGCTAAAAGTTTTGTATAAGTTTCGCTTCAAAGTTTCAATAACACGTTCGATTATGAACGCCTTAACCGTGCTGTACATGGAATACTTATTGATTTTAGACGAGTCCATTAAAGAGACGAATTTTCGATTGTAAAACAATGTACCTACGTACTCGCATAGCTTTTCGATTTTTCTTGGTTATCGGTAATACGCTGATGTAAAATTTTTTCATATTAGCTTATCTCTCGGTCAAATCGTTTTTAATCGCCTAGATGCAGATTTGCGCGTCTGCAACGCGCTCATCAGTGTAAGTGATATTACTTTTTGCGTGGTCTTCGATTAACTTTCGACTCTCATCACGAAGAAGATTGGACTGTTTATTGATATGCTCAGCTATCGCATTGCGGGTCAAGGTTGTGAGAGAATAGAAAGCTCTAAATGTCGATATACTTCCCCATACTCGAGTTTTAGGTCCGAAATTGCTTTCTTCGCCGTTTCAACTACGTGTACTTTATTTTGTGGTGTCCCAGTTGCGAATTTCGATTGAACATTAGTTAGATTGTTATTTCCAATATCGAAAAGTTCCTCTTTGGTTAGCTTAAAGCTTATTCCAGGCTTGCCCTTTAGCAAAACTCTTAATATTTGAACCTCTTCTGCCGCCGCATCTCCATGCCGTCCAAACTTATCAATATTCATCATAGTACTGTGCATTGCTTACGTTCGCTTTTGTACATTTAAAGTCATTGGTTTACGGCATTTCGATGTAATCCCTTTCAGCTAGTCCTTAGAATATCGAAATGATTTTGCTATCGTGTGCAGAGTGCTCGGACGACTTCGCAGCCCATAGAACATGCAGACCCATCTGTTCCCGTTAACTTTCTTGAAAAGCCAGTTTACGCCACCACCGCCGCCTTTCCTTTTCTGAAGCATCTTAGGTCCCTTTCTTATCGCACCGGTTGAGGCGGCAGGACCGATACTCGCTTCATCAGAATCGCGAACTGCGAATGCACGCCAGATGTCAAACTTTCACCTCTCGTAGACTTTATGTCTGGTATGTAAAACACCTGACGGTGGTGTAACCGTTGGCGGCGTAATCTCCGCTGTTCTTCTTGTACCATCTGTATGTTTACGTATTTGCGACATCGCATGTAAGAATCTGTTTAGTGATAGTGTTGATATCAATCGCTAGGAAGATGATAAAGGTGAGGTGTCTGACGTTGAAGTTAGCTATGACGTCTTAGACGATAACATTATTGAAGACGAATGATGCCTAAGTGCTCTGGCTTGATAAGGTCTAATCTGAATCTCTTCATAATCACCGGCGTCTACACTTAACGTCTGAATGTTCAAGAAAGCCTTCTTGCGGCGCCTTCTCCTACTTATTATTCTTGCTCTTTTTAGTATTATGCTCCTCTACAACGCCAAGTTTGGAAGCAATCTTAGAGGTTTAATTATGGAATTGTATGTATCCTCAAGTAACTTTTCTACATTTAGCTTGTTTCGCTGTAGAGCCTCATATTTTCGTTTAACTACAGCTCTAGCTCGAATGAATCTTTGCTTTAGTCGATTTTCACCATAGCTCATTATCACCATTGTAGTCGTATTACATGCAAACACCGACCTTCAACTTTCGCACATTGTTATCTATTGATTAACTTATTGGTTAGAATGCTCATACACGTTCGTCGTAACAATTTCGATATCGACCAACGTTCAAATCTAAATCTTTGTGTATGCTATAAACCTGTACTTATCCTTCCAGCACTCGGAACACATTTCGTGAGACGTTCGAAACGGCTGGTCCGTACCGACGTGATCTTCATACGCGTGCTTTAAATTTAACTCGTCTTGCTTAAACAGAGCCAAAACGTTTAAGTTATCACTTACTAGATGCTTACGCACCAAAGCATAAGTCTGACTGAGATAAAAACAATCAACGTCATTAGGTCGACCCATGCTGAAATGTGTTTTGATATTATTCTGGCGGTCACAAGCTACGTCATCAAATACGAACATGGAGTTTGTTTTGGCATCCAAAGGCGATATTATGGTCTCGATCTCGCAAAACGGATAATAATTTACACCTTTGATCGGTTCCAAGGTTTGCTCCAGAAACTGGAATTTCGGCTGGTTCAGCGACTTTGAGAATGTGTATACGTTTTCAAACTTGACTCCGTTATCGCTAACGAGCAAAGTAGTAACCATGTTCGTTTTACCTACATTGTGAGGTCTGATTATACATCCGCGAATCGTATTGCTTAACAGCTCATCGTTCTTCCTAACCCTTATCGTGCAAATCCTGATCTGAGTCAAAATTCACTATCGACACTGCATGCTTTGTTTTACGATTTTCACTTTAAACGATCTCTTCAATACTAACTAACTATCTAATCATCTAACCACAGTCTTATTATAACAAGTGAAACAATCGAAATGATTTATGGTTTTATTGCGCACCTCAAAATACATTTTTTAAGGTAAGATACATTTCATCGCTAATTTATTATATTTTAACTTCATTAGTCAAAGGACTGTATTGAACAATGCAGTCGTGAATAATTAGGGTGAAAGTCATCTTTCTAGCTTTAAAGTTTCTAATCGACTCCATTTCCAGCTTCACATCTACAGACGAATTCTTCAACACTTCGCTTTGTTTCAAACAATCGACCGCGAAGATGGGATAGTCCTTAAACTTGACGTAACTGAGTGCAGGTTCGATGTCATCTCGATCGTAATAAGCACGTTGAAAGTTAAAATAGTTAATGTACGCTACAGAATAATCGCTCGCGGTAAAGTTCAAGCGCATGTGTTCATACGGATATTTTTCGAAGTTCAAATAAACGTTGAGGTTTGTAAAATTCACGTTCTTAAATTCGGACGCGTTGGCCGTGTTAATTCCACGTTGGTTGTTCTGGAAGCCGGCTAAGATCCATCGAGGCTTTTGTAGACCGATGGACGTTTTAATGGGCCAAACGTCATTTTAAGTGCAGGTAATTTGTATAGTTCCCACTGGCGGAAAGCAATCGGAATGATCGATTTTACGTTCATCTTATAGAGAAAGTCTACTTTTGCGCGGTCGTTTAAGGTTATGTGGGCACTCTCCAGCAGAGACTGTTTAGAGTAATCGTGCAATTGGATTCGCTCGCGTAGCAATCGTTATGAATCCTAGATCTGATTAAGATTAGAATTTCTTTCACGTTAACAATAAGCCGCTTATACATTTCGGCAAATTCAGATGCCAATGCAAGCGATAAATTTCTCCTGTTGTGCGGTTACCGCGTGTTGAGTTTGAGGCGCGGTTTGACAATCTTGATCGGCTTTCATCGTCTAGGCTGCTAACGCCAAGTTACTGTTTTCGTGACTCGAATACGACGCGTGCCCTTTAAGCGCACATGCTATGCGGGGTAATCTACACGAGTCGTTCTCTTGATTGGCGAGCTCACAGGGAATCTTTTGAAACAGAAAGTACGGGAAGTTGTTGACTAAATTAGACGCGTCGGCTCTTATGTAGATGTAGCTATTGTGGATGTCCGTTAGCAAATCTTGATTTTGAATTTGTATTCGTATTTTATTGGACAAGCCGAAAGACCTCAAGCCGAACGGAAGGTACATGTGCGTTTCACATTTAGCAATCGACTCGTCAAAAAAGAAGTCTTCAAAAACATTAAGTTGTGTACTCATTTTAACTCGTTTTAAACGCCGTGCTTTACCTTTACTCCGATAGAAGTTAAAAATTGTTTTTATAGAAGTGATGATTTTTCTCGCTTCTCTTTATTCGAACGAGGTGTAGAGGGCGAGGTTGATGAGGATACGTTTGTTTGCGATTACGTAGGTGTTTGATCTACGAAAGACACAAAGCATTTGATTAAATTACTTCTGCTCACTTGGTTATTACTAGGCCCATCTTCATTAGTCCTTTCGCAATTCCAAGTATACCGACAACTCTGGGTTCCGTATTCCTATAGCTTCACCTCTCTGATCAACGACAGTTATTGTAATGTTACTTATAAGGTTGGTATTCACCTCTAAATAAGCAGGACTAGCGGGCGTATTGTTTAATCTACACCCCGGAGGCACATAAGTGTCAGCCTTGAACAGAGGATCCCATTATTCTATTGCAGTCCAAATGAATATTCGTATGCTTTAGAATTTGTATGCCCAAATCGAAATAGTGCTCCACGTTAACTTTGAGAAAATCTTCGAACTAAAACCCAGCATTCGTCCTAGGCTTCCGACCTTTGTGAAGTTAATGTTAAATTTATTTCCTAAAATGCATTGCGGCATGTTGTTATTCGGCAACAAGCACAAAATGACTTTATTATAATCTTTCTTGATGGTGCCGTTACCTTCACCGATTTAACCCGGTAAAGTAGGCTATTGTTTGATAAACTACATAGTCGCGAAAAGGTGTAAGTAATCGGTTATTTCGGTAATTTCATAAGATTCGTGCTTAATCTTAACCGTTTCGGTCTTCCTAGTCGCCGGCCATTTAGGATATCTATAGTGCATGGAATCGTTTTCTTTAGTGACGTTACGAGTCGAATTACATCCGTAGAAGCTAATCAGCACCAAAACATATTTTCGTTGCGGATCAAATTCGACCGGCGGATACTGTGTTATTAAAAGTTTTTTAATTAAATGCGTCACCGCCAGATGACGCTACCTAACTTAGTTTTTTTAAATGGAATACCCTACTTTTATTTGATTTTTGGAATTTGCAACATATTTGTGATAACTTTTCTTGTAACCGCTAGCAACCTATCCGGTTTACTTTTCGGGAAAATAATAATTTTTATAAATTTAACACGTAACTAGATACCTCCATAAATGTTCAAACATTCGAATGAATGAAGTTAGATTGATAAATTTTATATCCAATCGATGACAAAAGATTGTATTCTGTAGATATAATACAGATAATAACTAAATAATACGACAATGTCTTCCAATAAATTGAAATGTTGTCAATCTTTCATAGTTGCAAAAATTAATTTATCAAGGATTATAGCAAAACTTAACAGACACCGTTTACGTTTCCGTTCTTTGACCTTTAATATCATGTTTACGTTTTGAAATGAAAAGTAGTGCGATATGATAATAATTTATGGAGAATCTAGGCAAAACGCAAGAATCGCGCAAGCATTGTATGCTACTATATCTCCTGATCGACGCTATCCAGGCAAAAATACATTTATTCGTGCGTCTAATACGTTAAGAAATGTTGGACATTTTTCTGAAGGTAAATGTGAAAATCGAACAAGAACAGCAACAAATGAAGCCAGCAGAATAGGTGTATTAGCAAGTGTTGCTTACAATCCTCACACGTCTGTGAGATCTATTGTTGGAGATTGTACTATATCAGATCGTTCAGTTAATGACATATTAAAATCAAATAAATGCAAATCATTTAAAATTCATTTGGCGCATGGGTTTTACGATGACGATGAAATTCATAGACTGAATTTTATCACGGAAGATTTTATGGTACTTTATTCACAAACTCACAGTTTTGTAGCTCATGTTCTGTGGTTTGATGTGAGCAACTTTTCTAACAACGGAATAGTTCATCGACATAATTCACATTACTGATCGTCTGAAATTCCACATTGGATAAAAGGAACCAATTTTCAAAGAAGATGGAACGTAAATATCTGGTGTGGAATAATCGGAGACCAGTTAGTCAGTCCATATATTTTTAATGGCGCCTTAATAGTAGTACTTTATCTGGATTTTCTGAAACATAAGCTACCTTTCTTGGTTGAAAATTTTATTTTAAATTTGCGGGGGGTAATGTATTTTCATCAAGACGGCACCCATACTCATAACTGCAACTTACTAAGGAACTATCTGATCATGTATTTCCGAGACAATGGATAGGTACTAATGGTCCTATAAGATGGCCAGCTCGTTCTCCGAAGTTATATCCTTTAGATTACTTTCTTGGAGGATATCCAAAAAGTTTAGTCTACGATACATCTATCAGAAATGTCGAAAAATTAACAGAGTATGTCAGAATCGCTTGTGCCATCTTAGCGCCGGAAACTTTACGTAATGTAACCAGTGCATCTTTAAGTAATCGTTATCAAAAATGTGTAGAATGTAACGAAGGAACTTTTGGGCATTTAATTTAATCCAATATTGCTTTCACTTTAAGGTTTTTGGTTTCATATTTATCTTTTGAGTTTTAAACACGTAATGTAATAGTCTTTTAAGCTGTATTAAAATTATTCATAAATTAATCTTTGCTTATTATCTCTACAAAATAAAATCGTTACATCTTGTGTTAAATTTGTAAAAATTATTATTTCCCCGAGAAGTAAACCATATAGATTGTTAGCGGTTATAAGGAAAGTTATCACAAATATGTTGCAAATTTAAAGCATCAAATAAAAAGCAGGGTAATCCATTTAAAAAAATTAAGTTGGGTAGCACCACTTGGCGGTGACGCATTTAATTTAAATACTTTTTAGCACAAAATGTGTGCCCCTAATTTAATAAAGTTTTCAGAGTTTCAAAATTTGCATTAGTTCCCGAGATGTTCTGCTGTCCCATTCGTAACTGAATACCCTGTTTATCATAACTGGCCACGTTTCTTCGAGGCTATACGCAATTGACATTTCACTAAGCCGCCTTGAGTCTTTCTTATAATTTCGCGTCAATGCTTGTGTTATTATATAAAATGTTAAGATAAAGATGACTGCACGTGGAAGTGTTAAGTTCTGTTCTCTTTTGTAATTGTAGTAGACGTCATAACGCGTAAGGTAGCTTATAAGTTCCCTAGGCAGCATCGGACTTCCAAAACAGTGCGTATGTGATTGTGAGCGTGCGTGCGTGGGTGCGTGAGCGAGTGTGTGCGTGCGTGCACGCGCGCGCGCTCGTGTGTGTGTGAACAGGTAAGCTCGAAAACGAATAATCGTAGATAAACAAAATTTTATATTTAAGTTTATATCCATCGTTGTATGCGACTGCAACAATTTCATTAAAATTCAATAACCGGAAGTGCCACTTTACTCTTGTCATTTTTTGATTTTTCGAGATTTTCTCGAAATCGGCTGTAATGATCTTTTTAAAATTTTATATTTAAATTTCTTATCTTCTAAGAATGAGATATTAAGAACTTGGTTAAAATCTAATTATCGAAAGTGCCACTTTATTCTTGCGATTTTGATGTTTTTGTGATTTTCTCGAAAACATTTTTAACAAATGTTTTGAAACTTGCTACGGTTCTTATATGTTTGGCATCATTTTCCGTGAACTAAGAGCTTTTCCTGAAAAAATTTGTTGAAGCGAGTTATCAGGGACAATCTCTCAAGTTAAACAGGGTTTTGCGTGTTCAGTAATTTGGATGGGTACCGTTACAATTATCGTTTCTAAAATAAACAAACAATAATTTAATCATTTGAGGACACTATTTCCATGTCTATGTGCGTAACAGAAAGCCGTGTGTTGTCTCACACCAGATTTTTTAATTTACGATTGTTATGCGTTCTTACTGACACTGACTCGCCAACAACAACTCCGCTCGTGATCTAACTCTTTAATGAAGCAATACTCCGCGGTCCACTTTACATCCTATCCATTCTCCACACCTCACCTCACCAGAATTTAAATTCCTGCGTATATACAAGCAAATTCAAGTTTTTTGACAACATACCACCTTATGATTTCAAATATCTATCAATCTGTTTTGTACATTTCTAAAACTGACCGCAGACATTTCAAATATCTATTTATTTACTATTACAGATACCAATTCGCCTGGTATCAAGTCTTATTTTTTATAATTAAAACTTAAAACTCCAAATACCTTTAACCGATTCATATTCGTAATTGTCATTTTGTATTTATTAGTTTACCGCTGGGGACTACGCTCTGCTAGGAGTTGTATAAAGGTGCTGCCACTATATGGATGTTGACTGCTGATTACTCCAAGCCTCAAAATAAGACCGTATATTTATGTTTTTATTCGTTTGCATTATGTCGCCCCACCTGTAGCGCACGGTGAACGCCTTTTACTCAATTTAATAAGTAATTTCCATAAATAAGCTACAATGTATTTGGTTAACAACTTCGCTGAATTTTTATCAAATTATCTTCGCCATATATGAAGTCCTACTTACGTTCTCTACGTTTTAACTTGTAACTTCGAACATATGTAATATTAGTCACATAAATTACAATATATTAAAGTTGTGCTACTCACTGTAAAGTAACGCCGTTTATTTCAATATTAATTTAATTTGCTTTTGCTATTTATTTTAATCATGCTACAAACTTTACTTTGCAATCTTCCAGTATCATAAAGTTACTGTTTATTTTTTAATTAATTTAAGATCCCGTTATTTGAGTGGATCTACATGCATA
>JAHWXV010023710.1:0-12863 GCA_024586415.1 Phrixothrix hirtus
ACTACAAATGGAACAAATAAAAACACTAAATGAGAAAACCAATATATAACAATTTACAATTTTCACACAAAAAGTGGAATACCGTCTCTGAGAGACATCCAAATCGTTATAAACTGCATGTCGTTTTAACAATTTATAGGAAATAAATTGGTCTTTTATTAAAACACGGCTGTTGGTCGGTGTTAGATTTCTTTCTTGGTGGATGTTTACAAACAAAAAATTGTAATGTTATAATAGGATCTGTTTATGTGGTGATGTCATACTGGTTGTAATTAAGTTATGAATGGATATACTAGCAGTTCTCAAAGAGTGTGGCATTCATTTTATTCATGTAAGTTTTGACGTATGGTTCATTAACAAAAGTTGCTTATTTTATGGAGTTTTATAAGACATTTTAATAAAAGACTCAATTCCCATAGCACCCTGTAGGGTCTGCATATATGTTTAGAATAAGTACGTAGTAAATGAAAATAGTTCAAATTAGCAGGGACACATTTTTAGAAAATTTTAAGAACGGACGAGAGTCCTTAATTAATGAACAAACTCATCTAAAAGCTACTGATGTACTTAAGCCAAATGACCATAATAGTTTCTACCATTTTATTATTTTAGGACAAGATTTCCATAACTTGCATCAGTGCTTGCAATGTGGAAAACGATATAGACATAAAACGAATTTAAGAAGACATGAACGTCTTGAATGCAACATATCTGGGAAATTTATTTGTAAACTTTGTAACAGAACATTCAAGCAAAACAGTCATTTAAAATATCATAGTGCCCATAAACATAAAGTAGTAGAATATTAACTAAGATAAAAAATATGTATTATAAACACAATAAATAAAATATTCTTAGACGTTAAGTTCTATGCTTTATTAGATATTGGTGTGTGAAATTCACCCTAGCTTTTTATTTGTTATTTTACTAAATAAGGGCCAATGTCATTACAATATAAAATTCTCTCAAAGAACAGTTTTAACATGAGGAACGTATTTTATAATAAATTTAGGGGACCGGCTCGTCACTTCATTGTGCCTTTTTTAATGCGGTATTTTACTTTGTAAACAACATGAAAAATTAAGAAGCCTATTATACTGTCCAATCACGTGAAATATATTACCGTACATAGAATACTACTAACAAGAAGACGTCTTTAATAGTTTTCGAAGTCTGAGTCATATTTTGGAATAACCTTCAATTTTCAGAAACTTCAGGTTTTCGATAACTATGTTGAATATGTATGGAAATTTTTCTATTCTTAGTTACGTACAGTTTTGCCATATCTGTATTGAGCTAATATCTTTAAGAACATATTAATTAATTTAAATGAGTTATAGACATACAAGGTGATTTTAAAATCCATTGACAAACTGTAACACGTTGCTATAGAGGCCTGACTACGTCCATTCACAAGTAAATCCCATAAAATAGAAGACATCTTGGGAAGAATTGAAAATGTTGACAGTTTGAGAACTGTCTAAAAATGAGTATACTAATGAATATGTCTTGAAAACATTTCATTTTCAACTACATATCGGTGGGGAAATAGCATGTTGATCAGTAATATCAAATTTCTGCAGCTGTATTTGCTTATTTGTGTAAAACTAACTTATCTCAGTACGCAATAATCTACTATTCTGTTTGTTCATATTTTATGGAAACAAAAAATTGAACATTTAATATTTATTTACACACATTGAATTATACTCAAAGACCGCGTCCAAATTTTATAAGTACCACAATTTTGATAATTTACATTTTCAACTATTTTAATTTTTGAAATTCGTAAAATTATTAAGGATTTTTCATTGTTATAGGACATTATTTTACTATTATGTGTACTATTTTAAATTACACTCAATGTAGGTGTTACAAGCACAAAATTAAATCATTTCAATTGGCATTTGTTTTGTTTATTATATTTTAGAATGAAAGAATTTTTCCTTAACTTTTCTCAACCTGCAATTTAAGATAAGATATTGATTTTATGAAGAACTTACCTTCGATATTAGTTTACCTACACTTTATTGCACAAACACAATGTTAATTAATAAGCCCACAAAACTAAATATTATTACACTTCGGTAACGAAATATATAGCGCTATTGTTCAAAAGCATGTGACAAAACACAAAAATGCTGAGAATTTAACATACAGCGTTTTTAAGTGAATGAAAAGCTATAAATGAAATTAATATTGACTAACTAAAAACGCACATTCAGTTGTTCGCTAGTGCAGAGGTATTCATACAATTCTTCAGCCTTATTGTAAAGCCGGACTTCTTCGAAACGACAAGTAATTTTTTAAAAAGAAATTTTTCTTTTGATATAAAGGTATCCCCGCGTGTATCGTCCAAGTTGGCGAAGATAACAAACAAACCAATATGAGCAGTGCAAAATTAACGCACGGCGCATTAACGCTGGTACAGAGTAGTTATAAAAGAGAAAATAATGAATATAAATTCTCATAATTTATCTGTTGACTTCAGTTTACACTTGTTGCTTGGCGTAATATCTGTTATAATTATGGAAGTGAATTTAAAAATTGCAGTAAGAGAAGATTATATTCTATTTTATAATTTAGAACACTTATTGCTTTCTGTACAACTTTCCAAGCATATATGTAATGAATGGCTTACTTAACACATATCTAGCTATTAAACACTTTCTGTTTCTGCATTTCATTGTTTTTAGTTCCACTTTTTTCAGTTCTGCAAATATGAATGATTCATGATTGTTAGGATATGATCACAATATGCATCACTTGAAATTAGTGATTTAAAAATTAGCAATGAGTGCAACCACCTAATATCTATATTTTACACTAGATTACCAATTAACCTGAAAAATGTTATTAACAGCTATAATAAAACCTTATTGTTTTAAAAATGAAATTATAAATAACCAAGATCTACTGTCCAATGCTGGGTTACTGTGTGTAATATCAAAACAACAAGTTATTACTTCGACATTCACCTTACAAATTCGGTCTAGAATCCAAGTTTATGTGTACGATTTGTAATCATAGAATTAGGTACAAAAATTGTTTGAAGAAACATATGTTCAAACATTCTACTTTAAAACAACAGTTTATACCATATAGGGTGGGCAAGTAACAGAGTAAAGTCCAATATCACAGATACTGTAAGGTATAAAAGAAACTTTTATTAAGCAAAATTATGTAGATTTTCCTGCGAAATATTTTAAAATTATTTGTGACTATACAGGATGTTCCAGAAATGCGGGAAATATGGAACATGCATTTGTTTTTTAAATGGAATACCTTATTTTTCATATCTCGATCCTATTTGAATTATAGAAAATCAACTTGGTCTCAAATGTTATCTAACAATTAGGGTATCGCTTGGTGTTAAATAATTTTAAAAACTTTATACAGGTTGTTTACAAATAATTATCAAATATCCAAACAATTAATATTGAAAAAAATAATTTTTTGATTGGAACCCCTACATTTTTTCATATAGTATGATTTTCCATTAAAAAATACGAAAAATTTTCAATCAACAATGTACGTAACATCAACGATTCGGAGACATTTAACGAAATTAGTGAATTTCAAGATCATGTTAATTTTCAAACAATACAGATGATATTTTAAATCACATAGTTATGTTTTTCTCAGCTTATTACTATTATTATTATTAGTTACCCATGCGATAGCTTTCATTTGTCATGTGTTTGATAATATTAATGTCAAATTGACATTTAAAGGTTTAATAATTCTAATTAATGAAGTTTGTAAAAATATTTTTTATTAGTTAATCATATTTAGTGTCATTAAATGTACTTGAAGCCAGTGATAAAAATATTTTACTTTCCGTCGGAATTTATTATGCAAAGTTTCCAAATAGAAGTTCACCTACGAGACAACCGTTTGAACGATTAACGGAACTGTTTGATAGGTTGGGAGATGTTACGTATGAAAAACATTAGAGAATAAAACCTGTTCCCAAAAGAAGCCGAATTAGATATTCTACTAAGTGTTATACAAGATTCCTACACGAGTACTCGTAGCTTACCAAGATATTTGAAGTTAAGCTGTACTTCTATTCGGAATATACTAAAAAATCATAAAATACATCCGTATCGTGTTCAGCTTTTACAGGAATTATCTCATGATAATTACAAACAACGGTTGCAATTTTGCCAATGAGCACAACAATTATCCAAAATGTCTCTTTTTTGATTTTGTACTATTTTGTGACGAAGCTACTTTTTATAGAAATGGTAATGTAAATTGACATAATTGTCATTATTATAATGTAAATAATTCAGATCTTATACGTACCCATAGTCAAACTCGATAGCCCTTAAATGTTTGGGCAGGGATTGTGGGAGATCATATTATAGAACCGTATTTTCTAGAAAAACAGGTAAATGGGCAAGTTTCTCTAGAGTTTCTGCAAAATGAATTGCCGCGTGTATTGGGTTACCACCACGAAGAAACCACATTCGCTGTCTTACATTTGGAGATACTTCCTCTAATAATATAGAGGAAGTAACTCCAAATGTAAGAAAGCGAATGTGGTTTCTTCGTGATGGTGACCCAATACACTACAACCGACCCATTCTTAACTGTTTAATTAAGCAATTCCCCTAACGATGGGCAGAGAAGAGCCTGTTAGATGGTTTACAAGATCATTAGATCTTACAAAGATTGGTTTCTTCTTATAAGGATTGTTAGAGATATAGTTTGTAAGGAATCTCCAACTACTAAAAATGATATGAAGGAACAGATTCAAATAGTATTTCAAAATATTAACGTCGAAAAGTTACGTAGTGTTACCAGATCATTTTAAAATAGTTTGTAACTATGCATTGAAGTAGCTCATCACGGTCCAATTCTAGCATCGTGACAATTTATAGCGTTATGTAATATATTTTGGCCTTTTGTATGTTACGCCCCTGAATAGTTAAATTTTATTTTATTACAGAATTTATCAACTACACGGAACAATACCCGGAAAAACCTTATTACATACAACACACGTGGGACCTTCAAATTGTTTAACTGTTTAATATATTGATTGTTTAATTTCTTAATAATGAACGATTTATAATTTAATGGAGCACCTTACTTGTTGTAATTAATCTTCTTATTTAAAATTTATTTTTATACTGTCATAACAAGAATACTTCAATACTCAGTTCAATTCCTAAATTTTAGATTTAAAGTAGTAATTTTAAGTTTTCTCTCCCTCTATCCTCATTTCATCGGTGTTTGGTTAATTGTTACTTTACCCACCTAAATATTTATATATAGCACTGTCCGTTTTAGAAATTTGGAGATGGCAACAAACTTCTATTTTTAAGTCGCTTCAAAGCATATATAAAGAAGTCAATAAAATAACATCAAAGACAGTGGGCTGGTTCCAAAATGGCGAAAGATTGGGACAGGCCACGCTCGCTTGTGTCTCTTGATTTTGAGTTTTGTGATGGAAAACATCGCAGAGAACATGCTCGTCGAAATTTATACGAGTGCTGCTTCTTTCATTTCGGGATAGGAGGAAAGGAACATATTTATTATTTAAAAAAGCTTTATTGCTTTTTAAAATATTCCCCTTTTCATGCAACTAATCCAATTATCATGACAATCTTTCCATTCAGAATTCGGTACACCCAAAATTCCATTATTGAATGCTTCAACTACGTCATCTGGCGTTGAAAATCGTTGAACATACACACAATGTTTGAGTTTTGAAAGCGAAAAGAAGTCATTAAAACTTAAATCGGAACTATAAGGAGAATGAGACATTGATTCCGTATTCTGACTGGCGAAATACTTCACAGTTTGCCATACGATGTATGAGCTTGCATTGTCGTGATGCAAAACCATTCGTCGTTTTTCAGTTTTTTTTCGCATTTCAGATAAAACATGTGGTAAACAGATGGTTGTATACTACTCAGCATTTACAACTTTATGGTCCTCTAAACGTATAGTAGACAATTGGCCAGTTTTTGCTCGCTTTTAAAACACCCAAATAGTCGACTGTTGTTTCGTTTACATCACCACTTTATACCTGAGTTGAACTACTTAAGTGCTACTCGGCACTATTTGACACGAACCTGTTTTTGAACCTCAGTCAAATTATGGGGAATTTATCTTGGACATATAAAATTTGATTTATTTGTCTGATGTCGATGCCAAATGATGACTGAATTTTTCTCTAAGTTACATGATAATCTGCGTTTATCATTTCTCGTTCGGCATTAATACTTTCTGCCGGTTTTGATGTCGTTAGTTAACCTTCACAAACCTCAACACTAAGGTTACCACGATCAAATTTAACTTTTTGATACCGCCGAAATATAGTTGTTCTTGATGGTGTCTCATCATGAAAACCAGTTTTTAGATAAGTTATACACTCCTTTTCACTTTTTTTAATCGAAAAGAAAACAAAATCATTGCTCAAAAATGTTCAGGATTTATATCCGTTGTTACCGCGTTTTGTTTACTTTAAAATTATTCTGTAATAGAGAAGCTCTATGTACATACTTTCTGTCACAGTTGTTTGACAATAGAGTTGTCAGGAGTTGGGAATTCGGTATATCAATTGTCATGAAAACTGCAGTGTTGCGACATCCCGATTCCCTCGTAGTAATTAAATAGAATAAAACGCAATACATATCATCAAAGGTCAAAATCATATGGTTAATTAATTCAACCAAAATCATTTTCGAAAAGCATGTAGATGTTTGCCGCTTTAAAATTCAAAATGACCTTAGTTCAGTTATATGACGCTTAATTTGAAATTAAAATTAAATTAAAAAGGCAGCTCCCACTCGCTTAACTCCTGCAGCAAGTTAATAACCAATCTGATTCACAAAGGCTATCGGAGCGAAAAATACATCCCTGCAGAAGTCCCAGGGCTTGTACCTCGCCAAGCGAAAGGGAACATAGAAGGTTATCCTGAATAACCATAGGTTAATCGGAATCAGTCAGCGATAAAGAACCTTCCTGGAGTTTAACGAAAGCCTGGTGCAGAAGTAAGAATTGCACAGGATAAACTACTAAAGAAACGGAAACTTAAATTTATAGGAATTTATGTTCTCGTTTAGAATTTAGAAAACTTGGTTTATATAATATTCTAAAGTCCCCGTACTGACAAGCGAGCAGTGGATAGCTTTAAAAGCATTTAAATGATCAATGGAAAGTATATTTGAAGACAATAACGAGAATTTCTAGTTGGTATAAATAAATAACCTTCTGTCTTAGATTCTATAAACGTAAAAATTCTTTATAGAAATGGTATTTTCAGAATTCTTCGCCACAAACAGCGACCGCCTAAGAATTCATAAATTCATAGAAATGAGGACAAAGATTATGAGGAATGGGGAATGTAAAGTAAGAATATTTAAACCTTTTATCATAAATCCTTGAGTTAGTGAAAGAATAGCTTATAAAGGTGAAGACTTATTAAATTTGTCATTCATTCTTATCGTTTTTCTTTCTAATGTGTAAGATCGAACAACTCAACTTTTAAGATATAAAGGTAAATTCGAATGCTCCAGACTAAGATCTAAATTTGTAGCGATACAAATTCTGGTGATCAAATATTATATAAGACTGGAGGATTCGCGAGGTACCTTTTAAACGCCAAACTGTAAAGAACACACGACAAGGACGATCTACTTGAAAATCTCTAGCTGACCTGGATTGAAGCTCTTACGAGAATGTCTCCCATACAGTATTTACAATAAGTTAAACTCTTTCGTTCTCTCTTCCCTTTCATCACATGCGTTACACATTACACCTTTATAAATGCACATTTTACTTTGATTTTAGACTAAAAATATTCTATATCTTAGGCCTGAAGATATGAAGATAAATAATCCACGAAACCGATCACCAGTGTTAAGAATTACTTTAAACTTTATTATAACCTAAAATAATATATAAATAATAACTAGATCATATTGTTAACCTTATTTTAAATCAATCCATGCATTTCGAGTAGCTTAAACATTTTTACAACTGTTTAATGTAGTTATACAATTCAAAATTCGGGAATCTAACTAACCTCTTATACAAAATAAAGTCTTAAATAATTATTAGTCACTACGCAAACTATCATAACAGCTTACACGATAATACAACTATTACTTTCAAAACAGATCATATTGCTCTAACATTTCAAGTTCTTACCATAAAAGCATCATCCATGAGATCATTCTCAACTTAAGATTAATTATTATCCAGATTCGTTATGTTTTTGAGAAATAATAGTAATCATTATTTGTTGTGTTCACTGTCTTCTCTCACGTTGCGTTCTATTTACAAGATGAACGATTCCTTGCTCTAGGTTATATTTACACATTAATGTTTGTAGATAAAAAGTGCATAAAGTAAATATTCCCAAAAGCCACATTAATATAATTATAATTGTTGCAGATTATTTTACAATTAACTTGGATGAAGACAAGCCAAGAATGGCCATTCGTCATCGGCATTCCCAAGACGAATCCGGCAGATATTCATGTACGAAGTGCAAGGCATCTTATAAACACAAAACTCATTTAACGCGACATCGTAATTATGAATGCGGAGTTGAACCGCAGTTTGTATGCACAATTTGCTATAAACGCTTTAGACAGAAACATAATCTTAAAGTGCACTTAAAAATGTTGCATCGTGGTAACGGCCTATAACAAATATAATTGTAGTTCAAATTAATTATGCAGAAGACATTTTGAACAACTTTATCTTACCTTTAATCGTGTTCATGTATATGTACGTTTAGTGAATGGAATTTTATGTATTTGTGTTCATATTAAAAGTGTTTTTAGGATTGATTATTACATTTATCTTATTTAAATTACGGTTTATTTTATCAAAGTAATATTTGATTAATGTTATCACTTGTTATGATTCTTGATCACAATTATTCTATATGAGAAGCTATCCCGGATGCATCGGAAGAAGGTGAACCAGCAGCACTGCACCAACTAATTGTAATATTTACTAATAGAAATTACTTGCAGAAATTAAATTAATTTAACGATCCATTATACGTGAGATTGCATTGGGATGGATGTCAATGACTCCAGCAGAGCAAATAAATACACATACAGTATATATTCAATCTTTCCTATTTTTGTTTTCAATTGATGGTAAAATTAAAAACGCGACTTTTGTAGCAATAAAGTCATCATTATACGTATAGTGTTAATATGTAAGATGTTAAAAACCTTTATCAACGCTACCCAAATGTTCTATTCTGTAACGCGAAAATAATATACCAACAGAATGTATGCATGTTAATTTAATTAGAATACCAGTTAACTTGTCTTAAGATTATCAAAACTCTTATCTTTAGGATTTATTTAAGTTAAAACTAAGTAATACACAAATTTATGTATTTTGTAGTTTAGATGCTTCGGTTCCTAGGTATATTGAATCAATAAACGAAACAAATGTATAATAAAGAAATTTCCTTTCATCAAAATAGAAGTGCTTTTTCCTTAATCAAATCAAGAGATATAAAATATTATACAGGGTGTGCGATATATAAGAAGCGTTATTTAACACACGTATACCTGGGTCCTTGTGGACATAAACATGTAAAAATTTTTAATCTAGTTAAAAAAAATGTTTTGCAAATTTTCGCGTAAGAATCTAACATGAAGACAGATTGTTGTTAATATGAGCATACGCTGACCGTACCGCGCAGATGAATATAACTATTTAGTCGACAAAAAGTATAAGAATAAATTCATTCCTTTATTTTATAATTAACCTGGATTTCAGATAATCGGCAATTGAGGAATATTTTTCTAATTAAATATTATGCGACATATCGTGCCATTAACTTTTAATTCGTAGACAACTGAAATTTTGATAAACCGTTTTCTTTAATTTAAAATCGACAGGTTGACGCTACATCTAGCAGCGATA
Organism: Phrixothrix hirtus; assembly: GCA_024586415.1. Taxonomy (NCBI): domain Eukaryota; kingdom Metazoa; phylum Arthropoda; class Insecta; order Coleoptera; family Phengodidae; genus Phrixothrix; species Phrixothrix hirtus. The sequence goes on from JAHWXV010023710.1 coordinate 9,919, forward strand.
CAAATTTTTAAAGAAATCGTAATAGAGAATATAGCAGTTAATAGACACATATTTCAACATATGTTTTTCTTTGATTCGTTTTCGTAGCGCTACCAGGTCCACAATAGTATGTCACAAGCTGAACTGAAAATACAGCAGGCGACAAATTCGCGAATATTCAACTACAATCGACAAAGCTATAGCGAGGCGAGGCGGAGTTCATTGGTACTTTCGAGTACCGGTACTTGGTTACGTCAAAGTCGGGAATTGTGGGCGCCACTGTTCGCTAGTCGAGTACTGTAGAACAGGGGCAGTTTACGCAAACACCCTGTAAATTAAGATGTTTGAGACCTACCTTTAGAGCAGAGACAGGTACTCTTACGGTAATGCAGATTCTGGATATAGTTGAAGTTGAAAGAAAGTACGCTAAACAGTAAGTGTATGTTATTTTAGAATGCTCCTGTATATTAAGTAGTCGAAATTATTTGTCTATATAGGGGTGATTCCCCTTCGTAGTACATTAATCAGGAGTTGATATTTATTATCAAAAGAGAAGGGCACTAACATTGGTGCACCCTGTATATTGAAAAGGTATATTTGAAGCGTTATTACAAATTGCCTATCTAATCGATACTGGACAAAAGTTAATACTGTACTTTCCTTTGATTAAATAATAGATGAAACGAGTGTTCAATTCGGCCACTCGGAATATCGTTAATATTTTTACTCACAAGATATATATTTTTATATAGGTTTTAAATTTAGCTCGAGTCAAATGACATAGATTTTTCTTTTAGTAAATCACTAGATCGGCCTTAAATTTATTGAATGCGTACTATAACACTAAGGAGTTGTAAAAGTTGAATTATTAAAATAGGAACAACAATTTAGCACTAAACACGTTTACAAAACTTAATTAGCACTTCATAACACATATTTATAGTACAAAAATAATTCGTAAACAATCAAAATTGATCAAAATAAGCCTTAAATTTAAAAACATGGAAACACTGGTTAACGGGAAAGAGGTTCGCAACCTTGATATGCAAAAACAGATCGCCTCTTAAGCTGTAATCACTTTATAAACAAGGTAAGGTACAAATATACAATTGCTACGGTATTGACTAATTATATAAACAAATTAGAGTCACTATTTCAAATCAAAACGTAAAGAAAATTGAATTAGGAATCCTACAATATAGTCTTTAATTTATTTGTTTAGCAAGGTCCCAAATCGGGAATTAATGTCCCTGATTTAATTTACATTGAAAATTACTAGCATTATTCAGCGACGGTAAACAGGTGTATTTAGGAACGCCGCCGAATAGTTTAGGTCCCTACTAGATATATAAAAATATAAATAACTGTATCAGTGCATTACGTATACTTCCTAGTAGTCGCAGCATGGGCAACTACCTGCTGGCTTGCAGAATAACCCGTTCATGACAGGGAGATTAGTCTGTATAGAATAGCGTTAGAATGCATGGGGTAATGCTGGAATTGTGGCTGCGCTTGTAGCACGTAGGTTAAATATGTCAGCACTGACCGGTATGGTGTCGATTTCGTAAGTTGAGAATGCTACATCGACAGAGGGTACGATCTAGGTTAGCAACCAGGTCTAAATTTAAGAACATTGCTGAAAAAAACCAAAGCAAAGCCTTGGACAATCAAATCCATGGTGGGCGACTGAGATTAAACAAGATTGGACCACCTTGGAATGAATGCGAGAACATGGAATGAAAAGTGGGAACGTGGAACACAAGAGGGATGTATGGAAAGGAACATGAGATTTTGCGTGAAATGAGAGAGAGAAGGCTAGATGTGCTGTGTATGAGTAAAACTAAGTGGAAAGGGAAAGAAGTGATATAGATGAATGAGGGAAACCTAGGTTTCTGGTCTGAAGTAGAGAGTTATATACATGGTTCAAAGGAAATGGCACTGATTTTGAGCGAATTTGCTAAATCGCATGTAAGGGAGTATCAATTGGTGTCTCCCGGCTACTCCGGGTTCGAACGCAGATACGCATTAGAAAAGTAGTGGTTGTAGCGTGTTATACTCCGGTGAATGGTAATAACCAGGATGAATGTGAAACTTTTGTTAGAGTTAGAAGGGGTAGTCAATGCATGTCACGTATGATAGAGCAATTTTACTGGGTGACCTGAATGGATGGGTAGGAGTAACAAGAGAAGACATAGATCGTGTAATTGGCCCTTACGGCGATCCCGGAACAGATGAGAATGGGGAAGCGTTAGTTGAGTTATGCTTAGACAACGGTATGTTTGTATCGATTACATGGTTTAAATATAAGTATATCCATTTGTATACGTAGCAAAGAGGCGAGACTAGAAGCATGATTAATTTAATCGTTAAGATGAGAGGTTAGGTGAATTGGTAAAGGACACACGAGTGATAAGAGGTTCTGAATATGGGACGGATAATTTTCTGGTAATGTCAAGAATTGAGGTTGGTAGAAAGTGGGTATATAAAAAGAAGGCATGATAAGAAAGACTACGGTGAAATTGGAAAGATTACAGGAGGAGAATGTGAGAGAGGAATACGTAAAAACTTAGAGAAGAGAATGTTGTCAGAAGAATCTGAATGGAAGTATTAAATTGAAACAGGTTAGATCGAATGTGCATGGAAGAGGTTCAAAGGCATCGTGATAGAGTGTGCAACTATAGTATGTGGAGAGAGTACGATTGGAAAGTCAAAAAAGAACGCATGATGAAATAATGCCGTGAAAGATGTAGCAAAGGAGAAGAAAGAAATATATAAGAGAATGATTGGAACCAAAGATGAGAAGAACAGAATGGATCGACTGAAAGCGTATCGGATTAAAAAGAAGCGTGCAAAGGAAGCTGTGAAAGAGAGTAAAGAGAGTTTGAGGGTGAAGGAGGGAGTAAGAATTCAGAATGATTTTGACGGTAATAAAAGATTATTTTGGAAGTGGGTAAGGAATGCAAAGC